>CM053762.1:2183237-2293305 GCA_028658305.1 Pachyuromys duprasi | reverse complement strand
ACGACAGATGACCATGACTCTGGATGTGGTATGCTAACCACTGGACAATACTGCCTCAAGTGGCCCACTGCTAGGGCCCAGCCTAACCGTGGACAAAGCTGTGGACACCTGGAGAGTCATTGTTTCACATTGTCTGAGGCGGGGTGAGGTCAATGTCTCCTGTCCCTCTTTCCACAGAAGACGCTTCTCATCCTTTATGCCTGATGGCTGGATTGTCTCTTCTCAGAAAGCCAGGAGGCCGCAGGAGCCAGGGACACTGCTTAGGTGATGGACTAGCTAGTCATCTCTGTCATTTGATTGGTACATGGATTGGTATATTTATTTAGCTTATAATTTATCCTTCTCAGGTCTCTGATCACCTTGACAGCTATGCTAAGCTAATAGCTTTTCAGCTAGCGAGCAGGCAATTAGATCCACTGTTAGCCCATTGGTCAGTTCATTAGCTAGCTAGAACTACTAGGTATTAGATCTCTTGTTTAAAAAAACAAACAGATTTGCCTTGCTCACAGGCTTCATGTCAGTTGCCTGTGTCTTAAGATATATAGCTAAATAAAAAAATAAATAAATAAAAAAGAGCTTATGTAGGGTCTGAGAATATAGAAATTTAGGTTATAAAAATCTAAAAAATTTTGTTTGGTCTAAAAAAATGTTTCAGGTTTGGTAAATGCAAAAAAGATTAAAAAGTCTAAGTAGGTGTTTTAAGGTATGTAAGTATAAGTTATAATATAAAAATAATTTAAGACATATTATGAGAGATGCTTTAGATTTCTCCCCCTCGCTACTGTTGTGCTTATGTTGTTATAAGATTTCAGAAGTTCAGAATTTTGACATTAATTAATAGAATTCTAATAAGTTAATGGAGCACTGACTGCTTACTATTCAGTCACAAGCTTAAAATTTTAATTTCCTTTGGTTGTTTTCTTCAGACAGACTTAAAGGTGCTTCTCATCATGCTAAAAACCTTTGTTTAATGTGTATCTGACCCAAAAGTCATAGCTTTTACTATGTTATTCTTAATGTCTGCCATTTCTGGAGTAGATTTTGACACAGAAATATCTTAAACCTGTTCCTTCTAGTTGCTTTGTTAAGAAAAATCCAAGCATCCAGGGTTTAGCAGTAGAGCCATTACTGTATTCCTGTCTAAGTGTACAAAAGGTGACGGAGCTCCTTTGATGGCTGATTACCAACAGGGCCCACAGTTAAAATGTTAGAGTTTCAGACTGTGGACACACTCGGGTTGTTTATAAAAAATTACAAAACAAACAGCTGTTTGTTAAATATACTTTTACCAGTCACTCTCAGAATGTTGTTGTATAAGATTTGCTGATATGTTACTTTTCTGAGTTTTTAATATACTTCCTTTTGTGTACCAAGAATTCATATGAGTTTCAAAAAAAAATTCAAAAGGTCATGAGACCTGCATCTGGCATAGCTCAAACAGATCCCAGATGAGTTTTTCCCTGGTGTTGGGATTCCTCACTTTTCCCATCTCATAGACAAATTTTAACTTCTGTCTCTAGTCTGAATTTGTCTCAGCAGATTTTCACCTGGTTGACTCAATTTTCGGATCAGCTATGGGCTGTGAGCTAAAATCTGGACTTGTTGAAAGCTGACATGACTGTTCCCTGTCTCTTCAATCGGATCAACTAACCAGAGACTTCTAAGGACTGCCTCATTGCCCAGCCTTTGACAGGCTCCTAGTCAACTCTTTGACCCCATTTCAGCCTCCTTCAAACTGAGATATCAACGGTCCAAATGTCAGCATTGAAGAAATTCCAGAAAACGGATCTTTGGCCCATTGTCCCATTCTATAGGCTGGAATGTTGAGTCAAAATAATAATAATAATAATAATTTTTCTTGAGGTGAGATCCTCACTCTACAGCTGCTTCATGATTGAAGTAGTTACAAGGAGAAGGGGGAAATGAAAGAATCAGACTAACTTTGTAACCTATGTTTCTCTTCGTTGCCTTATAGTTTATATTTTTGTAAGGATGGAAAATTTTTAACTTGGCCCTAACAAAAGGAACTAACCATGGGAACCAACCATGGGAACTAAAGCTTGTGAGCTGTAATTATTATCGGACCCGGATCTGATATAAAATGTTTCTAAGAGACACCCTTCTGTAGTTATAGATAAGAAAACCTAAACAATTTCTAACTGTTCCCTCCTGGCTGCACCTGGTGACCCCCCTCCTGTTTCCTGATGATAAACAATCATAGACTGCCCTGTGAAAAAAGTCTTTTACCCCTAGACCCCCTCCTGTTTTGTGGTTTTTGCCTTTATAAACTCTGTAACTTCGTTGCTGGGCACTCCGCACTGTTCCTTCAACAGGAGCAGGTAGCGGGGGTCCCAGAGCGCTCTGGTATCTGAATAAACACCTCTTGCTTTTGCATCAAGTTTGAATTTCTGATCAATTGGGATTCCGCCTCATAGGTCCAACAGAGACACGACGGCTTAAGGTTTCTTTATTTTTATTTTTCAATGTGGGTGTTCTTCCAGACCACTGGCTGTTCTTCCAGAGGGCCTTGGTTCAACTCCCAGTGCCCCCATGGTGGTTTACAACCATCTGTAAGTATAGTTTCAGGGGTTCAGACTCCTGGTCTCCTGGGACACCGGGCACACACGTGGTGCAGACATACATGGCAAAACACCCATACCAAAAATTAAAAATGAATAAATCTTTAAAAGAAGTTCTAGAAGTAGACTCACATCAAAATGTAAGGACACTTTTATTAGAGTTTAAAATAGCCCTAAGGCAGGCCAGTGGTAAACTTCAACAGATGTCTGGAGGAGGGAAATGGAGAAAGGATGAACAAACCCGTGCCAATTAACCTAGCAGAGAAGTCGGGTACACGGTGCAGCTACACGGCAGAAAGAGTAAGGAGCCCAGAGTGTTGAGGAAAACACACTTAGAAAGCGAAAGAAATGAAAGGAAATGTCACACTTCTCTGAGTAATTGAGAAAGCCAGGCTGCCTACGCCCCGCATATGGCTGCAGCACTTGAGGCTCTGCACTAGGCCAGGGATCCTGGGAAGGAAAAATACAGCAGCATTAAAGCAGAGGTTCTCAACACATAGGTCTCAGACCCCACAGTGGTCCCCATATCAGACATTTACATTTCAGTTCATAACAGTAGCGAAATTACAGCTCTGAAGTAGCAGCTCAATAAGTTTATGGTTATGAGTCCTCACCGCAGCATGAGGAACTGTGTTAAAGGGTCGAAGTGCTGGGAAGGTTGGGAACCGTTGCGTTAAAGGACTAATTACTTCCCCTGTCTCTTTCGGGTGGTGTGGGGTGAGCCACCTTCCCTAGGGGTGATATCTTAGCCACGGTGACTGGCCCAGCCCATCTGGAATCTAAGGTCTCCCCCACAGGCCGGAGAGTCTGGTCTCTTGTCCAGAAGTCTTTGTTAGATTCTTGCCTGGCTGAGGTCATGCATCCCTGAGGCAATTTTGAGTGACCATGGCCCAGCTGTGAATTCTGCTTGTTCCAGACATGTTCCATATGGCTTCATGGAGTCTTTGCAGTTATGCAATGTAGAAAGTCACAAATTGCCAGGCATGGTGGAGCGCACCTTTAATCCCTGCACTGTGGGGCAGAGGCGGTGAAGTTCTGTGAGTTCCAGGCCAGCCTGGTCTACAGAGAAAGGCCAGCCTGGTCTACAGAGAAAGCCCCAGAGGTTTCAGATGCCAGCTGGTGATATTCTTAGCTTCTGGGTTAGTGGAAGATAGTGGTCTCCTAAGTTAGTATATGATAAAGTTTTGCCTTATAGTGGAAAAGATGTTAGGCCAGGCACGGAAATAGCCAATAAGTGACTATTAACCCAATTAGAGATAGCCCAAGAACATTCTGGCTCCAGATTTGCAACATCCAGGCTCTCCAGCCAGGGCTGTTTAATCTGTCAATCAGCCTTGTAGCCTCCTTAACACACGTGTGGCTGTTTAGTTCACAGAGCCCTTGAAATAGACTTTTCAGATAAATTACAGGCTACCTAATTAAATCTGGATTTCAGGTAAGTGAATCCTTTTTTTAAAAAAACTGTAAGCATAATTCAAGTAAAAAAATTACTTGTTGTTCATCCATAATTTAAATTTACGCGTCTTACATTTTGATTTGCCAGTTTCAGCAACCCTACTTACACATCAAAGGCATGATTCCAGCAGGAAATGAGAGCCTCAGAGAGCACCTGTGGCACCTCCTGGCCTTACCACTGGGTGGCGGTAGAGCCCTGAACAACACAGGTGGCTCCTCCAGGTCCCGCAGAATCCCAGCGCATCTTCAACTGGTGGGATGGCTCATTGTTTAAGGGAGCTTACTGCCAAGCATAATTGTATAAGTTCGATTCCTAGACAGAACACACACAAACACAAGTGAATAAATAAATACCTGCAATTTAAAAACCTCCAACCCATGCAGTCAAGGACAGTGACAACTCACAGAAAGACAATGTATACATGATGTATACTACGTATGGAGAGATGCTCTTCCCACTCATTACTGGTTTAGGAATGTGAAAGCACAGGAATTATTTTCTATCTCAGACTGGCAGAAGTTAAACGATCAAGCGAGATTAATTACAGTGTTGGAAGTGTGAGGCTCTGTGAGTGGACACTGGGGCATCGTCTTGGGGCTGCTATCAAACCTGGTCTGAGGAGCTAGCTGGCTCAGTCAGCAAAGGGCTTGCTCTGCTGAGTCCAGTCCCTGGAACTTTTCTTCAAAAGGCAGGCATGAGCAGATGACACTCAAAGGTCAAAGGGCAGAGAATAAGTGTGGGGCAGTAAGCCACAAATGCAGCCTCTCTGTAACAGCTCCCCCAAAGCTCAGGGACCAAGCTGGAAAGGGGGGCAGAAAGACTGTGTGAGCCAGAGGTTGGAAGGCCAGAGGGAAACAGTGTCTTCTGGACATGGCAGGGTTGCCATACCCATTAACTCACAGCAGCTGTGATTGTCTGCACGCTATCATGTCAGCTAACATTCCAGTATGAAGTGGGGAAGGGTTCTGGGGTCCCCGCCCATACGCTGAGGAGATATCAGCAGTTGACGGCCTCCTAGGAAGGAAGAGATAAGGATATGGCTCCCGGAAGGTTGATTATGACCCAGTGAGTGGCCTCATAGCCATGGAGTGTGTGGGCAGCATGAACTGTAGGTAAGCAAAAAGGTCATGGAGTTGGGAGCAGATGGGGGGTGGGAGGATGGGTCTAGGAAGGACTTACATTGTATGCATGTCTAAAATTCTCAAAGAACTAATGAAAACATGTTAAACTACCAAGTGAGGGGGGGCATGGTGGCTGATTCTAGCACGGGGCGGGCGAATCCCTAAGGCTTACTGCCAGATCAGCTAGTTCCAGGCCAGTGAGAGACAAGGTGACCAGCAGGGTCCTGAGGAATGGCACCCAAGGCTAACCTCTGCCCTGCATGTGCACTACATTCACATCTGCAGAGCACACAATTACATACGCAACCTTTGTTAAGGAAATCAGTGAAACACAGCAAGTCTTATCCAGCAGGATTTCCTCTTCTTCATACTCAGAGGCATAAGATATTTACTGTAGTTTGCACCAGACAAAAACAAAGCACAGGGCCTAATCATCCACCCAAGGGCGATGATGGACTCAGGGTTATAATTATAGAATCCTGCAGTGTTTTAAAGAATGATGCAGACTTGGCAAGGAATGCAATAGTCAAAATGGGCAGTGCTGGCTCAGGGCATTTAACATGGAGTCAGAAGGTCATTGTTAATAAGTGTTCAGACACTTCCAATACCTAAACCTTTGAACTGAGCTTCCCCTCCCACGAACATTCAAGCTGACCTGTGGGCTGAGCAGAGCAGCGGGTTCCTGAAGCATTCTTTATTCTTCACTGATCTTGCCCATAGCAGACCCTTTACTCCAAACTACCCAGAAACTGAGACCTTGCTCAGCTCCTTTCTTACAAGATGAGATCTCATTTTCCCCAGAACTGGTCTCAGTTCTTTGATGTTCAAAGCCATAAACACAGATGCCACTCTGTAGGCCTTCAGAGCACTCTTTCAAGGCAGCCTGAATTCATGCTTTCTAGGATTCAAGCAACCCTGAATAAATGCAATATTCTTGATTCTTGACTATTTCAGTTTTATTCTCAGGTGGTAGATCTATATGTTAATGAGGAAAGAATTTTAAGATATTTTGGTAGTTGAAAAAACAAGGTGTAAGCTGTAGACCACTACACAGAGTTTTCATGTGTGTGTGTGTGTATGAGAGAGAGAGAGACAGACAGAAAAAGAGACAGAGATGAGACACATACAAATTCATAGAACATATCCTAATGGGTATTTAAGGTATCTTTTGCCTGTGGAGGGAAGCTTTTATGTGTTGATTTTATTTATTTATAAAAAGATTTTTATTTATTTGTTATGAATATAATATTGTGTCTGCATGTACATCTGCATGCCAGAAGAGAACACCAGATCTCATTATAGATGGTTGTGAGCTACCATGGGGTTGCTGGGATTTGAATTCAGGACCTTTGGAAGAGCAGCCAGTGCTCTTAACCTCTGAGTCATCTCTCCAGCCCCTTATGTGTTAATTTTAGAAAAGGTTTATTTTTATTTTATGTGTATGAGTGCTTTGTCTGCCTGCACATAATTACACTGCATGTGTGCTTGATGTCTTTGGAGGCCAGAGACACTGGATCCCCTGAACTGAAGTTACTGGTTAGGAAGATAACTGAATTTAAGGCCAACCTGGTCTTGGACAGCCAGGTCTATACAGAGAAACCCTGCCTTGAAAAATAAAACAAGGAGTTTTAGGGCCCAGAGTTCAGTCTCTTGGTCACTGTACCAACATTGCTGTCCTGCTCCTCAGACACTCTACCCTGCAGGGTATCAAGGCTGATGCTGAGACGCATAGCCAAACTTTGGGCAGAGTGCAGGGAATCTTACAAAAGAAGTGGGAGATAGTAAGATCTGGAGAGGGCAGGAGCTCCACAGGAGAGCAACAGATCCTAAAAGTCTGGGCACAGGGGTCTTTACTCCAGCCAAGGACCACTCATGGAGATGGCCTGAAACCCCTGCACAGAGGTGGCCTATGGCAGTTCAGTATGCAAGTGGGTTCCATAGTAATGGGGACAGGGACTGCCTCTGACATGAACTGATTGGCCTGCTCTTTGATCACCTCCCCCTGAGGGGGGAGCAGCCTTACCAGGCCACAGAAGAAGACAATGCAGCCACTCCTGATGAGACCTGATAGACTAGGATCAGAGGGAAGGGGAGGAGGACCTCCCTTGTCAGTGGACTGGGAGAGGGGCAGGGGTGGAAAAGGAGGGTGGGATTGGGAGGGGAGGAGGAAGAGAGATACAGGGGAGATACAAAGTGAATAAACTGTAATTAATAAAAATAAAAATAATTAAATAAAAAGAAAAACAAACCAAAAATACATTATTTGTTACTGCATATGGGTGTAATGTCTGTGTGTATGTCTGCACACCAAATGAAGGTATAATAGACTCCCACGGGACTACAGCTGGATATGCTTGTGAGCCACCATGTGGGTGCTAGGAATCAAGACTTCTGGAAGAGCGACACTGCTTAACGGCTGACCCACCTCTCCAGCCTGAACAGAGGCTGTTTTAAAAGACCCCCTGGGCATGGTGATACATGCCTTCAGTTTCAGCACTGAGGGACCTGGCAGAGGAGTAGATCCCTGATTTTGAGGATAACCTGGTCTCCATAGTGAGTTCCAGGATGGCCAATGCTATATCGTATGACCCTGTCTCAAAAAGCAACCAGCCAGCCAGCCAACTAAACAATTAACCAACTAACCAACCAGCCAACCAACAAACCAACTAGCCAGCCAACCAACCAACCAGCCAGCCAACTAATCAACCAACCAGCCAGGCAGTCAGCCAGCCAGCCAATCAAACAGCTAACCAACTAACCAGCCAACCAACCAGCCAACCAGCAAGACAACCAACCAATCAACAAAAACAAGACCAGGGGGGCAGGTGAAGCACACCTCTGATACCAACAATCAGATAGTAGAGGCAGGTGGATCTCTGTGAGTTCCAGGCCACTTATCAGGGCTATATAGTGACACTCTATCTCAAAACAAACAAATAAACAAACAAACAACCCTCAAACAATAAGGATACACAAGTCTGAAAAACTATAAATTTTCCAGGGTAATGATTTCAATATTTAAAAAAAATACCAAATCTAAGATATTTTCTTAAGTTTTTCTGTTTTCTTGATTCGCTGACCCACTGAAATCACGCTTTAATCATCTGATGGATAATTCACCTGTCTGTTATTGGTGGTTACTGCAGTACTCCTAAATGAGAAGCCCCTGGGTTGAGGCCAGAAACCCAAATTCAAACAAGTTTAGCAATAAACAGTGCCTCCAAATGGGTTGTGTTTCTGGAGTGGAAGCCCTTGTGTAGCTTTGTACCACACTGTAGGGGAGTGGTCTGTGTGAGCAGAGGCACAGTTGGCCTATCGCTTGAGACAAGGTAATACATGACCATGGCATGGGTCTCCTGTCCTTCTGAACGTTGCTCTGGGAACTTACTTCGCCATGCTGTGTGGGGACCATAGAGAAGCTCCTGGAAGAATAGATGTTTCTTCCCAGTCTGCAACCGAAGATTGCCATTCCCCATGTGAGTCTCTGCAGTTCAGCCCTGGCATGACTGCAGCCTCAGGTCCTCAGCTCACCAATTGATTGACCACAAGAACCTCACATGACCCTGGGCCACCTCTGCCGAGCCACTTCTGGTTTTGATCCTCAAAAAAAAAAAAAAAAAAAGCCTATCTTTAAGTTGCTAAATTTAAGAGTAATAGATAAGCACAGAGATAATGAACAAAGTACCCTGTGTTGAAAGCTTTCTGAACAAACACACTTTTTCAAATGTTCAATACATGATACTCCATGCAAACTTTACAATGTATTTTTACATGAAAGAAAAAAAAATTGTGGCTGGAGAGATGGCTCAGAGGTTAAGAGCACTGGCTGCTCTTCCAAAGGTCCTGAGTTCAAGTCCCAGCAACCACATGGTGGCTCACAACCATCTACAATGAGATCTGGTGTCCTTTTCTGGCGTGTAAGTATACATACATATAGAACATTATATACATAATAAAATTTTAGAAAAAAGAAAGAAAAAGAAAATTTTTTGCAGAAAGATCTTAAATAATGCCATTCTACATAAAAAGTGTAGAAGAGAGAATACCTAAAGTATAGGTGAGCAGATTTTAAACCAGTTTTAAAAATGTTTTATTTTTATTACAGTTTATTCACTTTGTATCCCAGCAGTAGCCCCCTCCCTGACCCCCTCCCTCCCTCTCCTTCTCCTATGCCTCTCCAGTTGTTGTTGTTGTTGTTATTGTTTAATGTAACCCAGGCTGGCCTCAGATTTGCTGTGTAGTTGTGGATGATCCGCCTCCACTTTCCAAGAGCTGGGATCATAGGCGTATGCCACGCCACCCACCTGAAAGAACCGTTTTGTGTGTTTTGTAAAAAATGCACTCCCAAAATGTACTGAATAATTGAACTACTTGGCCATTTGCCCCAGCATTTTCCACTTACGTTTTGGAAACTTCCTGTCAAAATGACATTTAAAATTTAGCCAGAGTTAGGCCCAGGCAGCCTTTCTGACAGTTGGCACTGTGACAGTCTCCTGTTTATTATTACTTTGTGTATAATGTGTTTACTGGTTTGTGGTGATAAAATCATACCTCCAGCACAAATGAAAAAAAAAAAGGATGAAGGAAGGTTGCATGAGTTTAATGGCCCTAGATGCTTCCACAGTGGGCAGTTGACTTGCTAAGCCAGGATCCTTGCTTGGGCTTCTGGCCTTGTGAGCCTCTGGAGTCTAGACTTAGATTCTTCTGGGTCTCTAGACCACTGTGCTTCTGGATGCCTGGATTCTGGTCCCTGAACTCCTGGTCCTCTGGATGCCCAGGCTTCTGGGCCTGCAGACTCGCTGTTGGGCCTCTAGAGTTCTTCTGAGCAGGGCCATTGTGGCAGCTTGTGGTTTTCTGAACTTTGAGAGATGATGCATGGTCTCCATGCTGGTGTGAACTGGAGCTGGTTGCTGGTTCTCAGCTTCCTAATACAGCAATGTTGGTTTGAACAGCTCTACTACATTGTCTCTTGACTAGCGGAGGGAGAGGCAGAGGCTTGCACGGATAGAGCTGGTGTATACGCCCCACTGTCGTAACAAACCGTATCAGGTTCATGGAGAAGGACACTGAGACAAATTACCCTTCAGAAAGGAGCCTTATTATAAGAAAGATCTCCCAGATCATGGTGTGTGTGTGTGAGAGAGAGATGGTTGGGCCTTGAGGTGGGAGAACACTACGAGGGACAATGCATCATAGCAGAGGAGGCATAATGGCACCTTAAAGGGAGAGAGTTTTCTCCTCAAGAATCTGGAGAGGGAGCCAGGTGTGGTGACGCAGGCCTTTCATCCCAGCCTCCAGAGGCAGAGACAGGAGGACCTCTGTGAGTTTGAGGCCAGCCAGGGCTACACGGAGAACCCCTGTTTTGAAAAACCAAACCAAACCAAACAACAACAACAACAACAAAAAGAATCTGGAGAGGAGCTTCATCAGGAGAGACAGCTGAAGCTGACGGTCTGCAGAGAAACCCCCTGTAAAAAGGGACTTTCAAAGCTTTTCAGGGAGTGCTGGGAAGCTTTACACCTGTGATTTAGTCTGGCTCAGCCTACGTGACCAGGACCACGAACTTGCCTTGTTATAGGCAGAGGGGCTGGGCCTGCCCTCTACATCTGAGCGCTCTCACTTTTACAGCCAGGCCTGTCAGCTGTGTGTGTGTGGGGGGGGGGGAGGGGATGACTAATTTCTGGGAAAGAGAGAAAGGCAGTTAGACCAGAGGGTCTCAACCTGGGGGTCAAATGGCCCTTTCACAGGGGCCACCTAAGATCATCAGAAAGCACAGGTATTTACATTACAGTTCACAACAATAGCAGATTTGCAGTTACGGAAATACTTTTATGGCTGGGCCACTGCAACATGGGAAGCTGTATTAAGAGATCACAGTGTTAGGGAGTGAGAACCATTGCGTCAGAAGGACTGATGATGCAGATTCTTGCCAGCTGCGTTCATCACCTGTGCTGCTCTGGGAGGCAGCCATGGAGAACATCTGGATTCTAGAGCCTTCTAGATCTGACAACCAGGGAGAACATCTGGATCCTAGAACCTGCTAGACTGGCAACCAATCTTGGTTCCTCCAGCTATTTGCTGAATGATTTGGGTCTCATTTTGCCTCTCAGTACTTCAGCTCTTTATTTTAATTAATTCAATTATGTACATATTAAAGCATTACTGAGACTTTCTAGGCACTGGAATCACTGAAATTGTCTTTTTTCTTTTTTTTTTCTAGTGGTTTTTGGAGTGAGGCTTGAGACAGAGTCTCACAGTGTAGGGTTAGCCTGAACTTGAAATGTATGATCCTTCAGTGTCAGCCTCAGGAAAGCTGGGATTATAGGTGTGTGCCATTGTGCTTGGCTCAGGGCATGGGGATTCTGTGTTGAAGAAGACAGAGTACCTTATCTCTGAGAGCTTATGGGGGCAGAGGATTATTCTGGTGGTGGGGGGAACCATAAACAATGAAATAATGTCATTTGGGAATAGTACTATGTTCCAGGCTCTACACTAAATGTCAGTGATGCACTGGTAAACAAGCAAACAAACAAACATCTCCTCCCCACCCCTCCCACCCCTCCACCCCCCGAGATAGGGTTTCACTATGTAGGTATGGCTGGCTGTCCTGGAACTCACTCTGTAGACCAGGCTGGCGTTGAATCCACAGAGATCCACCTGCCTCTGCCTCCTGAGCGTTGGGATTAAAGGCATGAGCCATTATGCCCCGCCTTCCACACAGGGCCTCTCTAGGCTGGGCAGGCTAACCTTCAACTGTCATTTCTCTTGTCTTAACCTCCAAATGCTGGGATTATAGGCATGGGCTGCCACCTATTATTCTCATCTATTACGGAGCCTATAATTTAATTTGAAAACAGATAATAGAATAATGTCATTAATTATCTGAGAATTACAACTTAAGATGACATTCAAAAGAACAAGCTGACGTAGCTATCACGAGACGGAGTATCGGAGGCAGTGGGTCATGATGCTGTCCTCAAACTTGGGAAGCCTCTAGCGAGGAGACGTAAGCAAGGCACAGAGAGTTAGTAACCTGAACTGAAGTCTTAATCCAACCTCTTCTGATAATCACAGTTCGTGATCCTCCAGAGATAGCTCAGTTTTCTATAACAAACATTTCCCCACCAGATGGGGTCTCTTCCATCCCAGGCTGGCCTTGAACTCACTATGTACCTGAGGGTGACCCTGAGCTTTGGCCTCCATCTCTCCCGTGCCAGGATTACAAGTGTGTGCCACTGTGCCAGGGATCTGTGGTGCTGGAGAGCAAACCCAGGGTTCTATGTATGGCTAAGGAAGCACCTTACCAACTCAGCTACATTCCCCACCCCCAACAAGACACTGGCTTCCTCCCAACTCCATGTTTGTGTGTGTGTGTACATGCATGTACATGTGGAGGCCGGAAGTCAACTTGCATGTCATGCTTCAGGAGCTGTCTTTTTTTTTTTTGTAATGCTTTGTGTATTTTTGTATCTATGGATAGGTGTTTTGCCTGAGTGTATGCACATGAACCGTCTGCATGCTTGTTGCTGGTGAAGGCCAGAAGATGGCTCTGGATCCCCTAGGACTGGATTCATGGCTCGTTGTGAGTGCTGGGAACCAAACCCCAGTCATCTGCAAGAGCAGCAAGTGCTTTTAACTGCTGGGACATCTTCCTAGCCCTTTTGAGAAATAGTCAGTCACTGAAGTTCAATGGTTAGGGTCGCCCAGTTGGTCACTTATCTCTGCATGCCCAGTGCTGAGCTTCTAAGTGCAAGCCAGTTTGCCTGGCATTTTACATGGGTTCTGGAATGGCGCACAGCTCCTCATGCCTGTGCTTTACCAAATGAGTGCTATCAACCAGAGGCCCATTCACTTTAATAAGAGTGATTTCCTATGAAAATATTTTGATCCCTCCAGCAGAGCTATGCAAGAGGTGTAGGCAGCAGAATCCCAAGTTTGAGGCCTGCTTGCATTTACATAGGGGGTTCAAGGATACTTGGTGAGACCCTGTCTCAAAGCAAACGTAGAAAAGGGCTGGAGCTTTGGCCGAGTGGTAGAAGACTTGGGTTGCACATACAGGTCCCTGGATGACCCCAGTATTACGCACAAAAGTCATGATCCCGGGGTTGTCAACATTCAGTGACCGTAGAAACTGTTGAAATATTATAGGGAAGTCCTTTGCCATTCCTACTGAAAAAACCTTAGATACTGTCTTAGCTGCTGTTATAAAGGTTTAGACAGTGTGGCTGAAACACTGTTCATTTCTTTAGTTTTGAAGGTTGAAAGTCTAGCTGACATGGTCAGGTCTAGTGAGGGCCTCTGGCCTGGCCTTGCATTCTTTCACAGTGGAGAGGAGAAACTTTGATCTTTTCTTTTAAGGTACTGAGCTCATCCTGGAAATCCAACTATCATGACTTGATTTAAATCAAATTATCTCCCAAGGGCCCTATCTCCAAATATCATCCCAATGTGGGTTAGAGATTCCACACAGAAATTTTGGGGAGCACCAATATTCAGTCCATAACAGAAACTCAACATTATGACAGCTTACAGAATAAACAGACCTAAATTTTATTGTTGTTGTTGTTGTTGTTGTTTTGTTTTGTTTTGTTTTTCAAGACAGGGGTTCTCTGTGTAGCCTTGGCTGTCCTGGAACTTGCTCTATAGACCAGGCTGGACTCAAACTCACAGAGATCTTCCTGTCCCTTTCTCCTGAGTGCTGGGACTAAAGGCACATGCTACCATCACCCTACTGACTTAAACTTTTCTTAGAAAAAGATTTAAAAAAATTTTTATAGTGTGTGTGTGCATACACATGTGCGTGTGATTTTGGGAATGTGCATGCAAATGTAGTACTGGACAGGCCAGAAGGTGTTTTCTTCCTTGGAACAGAAGTTACAGGTAATGATTGTTGCAGGACATGAGTGCTGCGAATAATTTTGGGTCCCCTTGGAGGGCAGTATGTGCTCTGAACTGTTGAGCCATCTCTCAAGTCTCAAGTTTAACAAACTTGACCTGTGAATATTCTTAATTCTTTTCATATTTGTTCAGGATGCACTGGCCAGCTGGAACTTTGTCTATGGTTTTCTTTTTCACAGTTCCTCATTAAATGAGGAACCAAGGCTGTGGCCTCTGGTGACAGACACAGCTTCTGAAAAGGACAGATTAAAGAATTATTTGGCGTTTCTGACTTTCTGTTTCCTCATTTGTGACTGAGGGCAAATCTCTTAGCTGGCTTCTAGAAGGCTCCTGTTCCCCATCTGTGAAATGAAGATACTAATAGTCCTTATGTCATAAAAGTATTGTGAAAATTCAAAAGGGGAAATGTAAGCAAAGCAAAGAGCACAGTGTCTGGCATGTAAGAAACATTAGAAAATATTTGCAACAAAATGCAGAGCTTGCAGAAAATTAATGGAAGGAGGAATGTGATTTTTGTTCTTTTTGAAACTTTTAAACATGATTTATTTATTTTTATTTTATGTGCATTGGTGTTTTGCCTGCATGTATGGCATGTACCCTGGAACTAGATTCCCTGGAACTAGAGTTACAGACAGTTGTGAGCTGCCATATATATGGGTGCTGGGAATTGAACCGGGTTCTCTGGAAGAGCAGCCAGTACTCATAACCTCGGAGCCATCTCCCCAGTTCCGCAATGTGATTTTTAAGTGCATAATGGAGCCGGAGAAATTGATTAGCAGTTAAGTGCATGTACTGCTTCTGCAGAGGATCTGAGCTTGGTTCCCAGAACTCACAGCTTCCAGCCGCCTCCTCCAGCTCCAGGGCAGCTGATGCCCTCTGCTGGCCTCCAAGGACACGTGCACGAATGTGTGTGCGCTCATACGCACACACATATAAATTTTAAAAAAATCTGTAAATTATGCTTAAGTAATGCTTTCAGACAGCCATTAGTCAGATGAATTAAGTTTTTTCAAAGTTGTCACAAAAGTATAAAATATTTGTGCAGAGTAATTTGGCAGTTTATCTGGAGAGTAATTTATGATTCACAGATATTATTCCCTATTCATCTTACATCCAAAGATTTGTCCTAAGAAAACCAAACCAAACCAAACAAAACTGAACCACACATAGTGACACATGCCTGTAATTCTAGCACTGAGGAGAACGAGGCAGGTGGATGGTAAATTTGAGGTCAGCCTGGGGGCTGGGGAGGGAGAGGGAAAGCAATAAAGACAAGGACTGGTTTATGTGGTGCTCATCATCACCTTTTTTGCATTTGTCCCAATGTGGGTAGGCTATCACACACTTACACTTTAAAGCCTGCTAAAGGCGTGTAAGCCGTTGGAAGGGTGATGCTGTTATCCCAACTGTGATTGTTGCGGGACTGGCATCACAGGCAGTCCCTGCTATTTGTGCTTTTCTCTATTTTCTAAAGTTTTCATGATAAATGAAATTTGCAATCAGAACTAATAACAGCAGAGAGGAAGCTGTGTCGTAAGCTGTTGAAGAGGGCCTCCCGGAGAGGCTATCTGTGGAGTGGAGTATCATCCTTCCCAAGCTCCTTAGGTCTTTAAAAACTTTGTATTAACATATAGTAACTACACATGATGGTGGATTTCATTACGGCATTTTCATTCGTGGCTATAATGCATTTCAACATATTTTCCCCATATCACCTTTTCCTTTTTCAAGTCAGGGTTTCTCTGTATAGCCATGGCTGTCCTAGACTCACTTTGTAGACCGGGCTGTCCTCGAACTTGCAGAGATCTGCCTGCCTCTGCCTCCCAGAGTCCTGGATTAAAGGCGTGTGCCACCGTGCCTAGCTTCCTGTCACCTTTCCTGACTCCATCTCACTCCTTTCCTTTTTCTATCTAGTCCTTTTATTTTTATGCTTTTTATTTTTGTTTTGATGAACCAATGTGTTTAATTAGGGTATCTTATGAGATCATGGGCAATTCACCAGTGGCTAAACCCTGAACACAAAATCTTTTTCTCTCTTGACTGCCTGCAGATCCACAGGAAGGGGCAGAGCCTTGTGAGACCGTCGCTGCTCAGTGATGTGATGTTGAGGAGCCTAGTCTTAAACAGGTCATTACAGTTGCTTAGAGTCCAAGAGCACAGAGGCCATGCCACCTTGAAAGACAGATGGAGACAATATTCTATAACATTCTACTGCTTCTTTTGGCTCTTACATCTTCCCCCTTTCCCTTAGAGGTGGTGAAATAGATGTGTCATTCAAGGCCGAACATCCGATGTTACTTGTTCTTGGTACTTGACCAGTTCATCTCTGCAGTAACTGCCTGCTGCTCTGAGTAAAGCTGACAGCAGCATTGATCATGAGGATAAGCACAGATGTTTAGAAGATAGCTTGACACTGAGTGAATACAAGAACTGATTTTATTTCATTTGCTTACTCTTTTGGTGGGGTGGGGGAACAGGGTTTCACTATGTAGCCTTAGCTGGCCTAGAGCTCACTATGTAGATCAGGCTGGCCGAAAATTCACAGATCTCCCTCTCTGCCTCTGACTCCTGTTTAGATTTCTCCCTAAAGACAGGCCTCCTGGCTGGCCTGGCACCGACAAACCTGACTTGATTTTATATTTTTTGAGACAGGGTCTTGCCAGGTAGTGGTGGCACACATCTTTCATTTCCAGCACTTGAGAGGCAGAGGCAGAGGCAGGGTCAGGGTCAGGGTCAGGGGCAGGGGCAGGGGCAGGGGCAGGGGCAGGGGCAGAGGCAGAGGCAGGCAGCCTAGTCTATAAACAGCCAAGGCTACACAGTGAAACCCTGTCTCAAAAAAACCAAAGAGAAAGAGAGGGGGCAGAGAGGAGAGAGAAAAGACAAAGACATGGGGAGTGAAAGAGAGGAGAGACAGAGAGAGGAGACAGAGGAAAGAGAGACAGAGACAGACAGAGAGAGGAGAAAGGGGAAGAGAAAGAGAGGGAAAGAGGGGGAGAGAAAGAGAGAGGAGAGAGACTTTTGTTGATTGAGGAGACTTCTGCTAATCAGGTCTGACACCAAGAAAGATGGCTCTTATCTCTTAGCCCTACACTTGAAATGCAGGCAGGAGGATTATGGGCTCAAAGTCACGTCAAGTACACAGCAAGTTCGAAGCCAGCATGTTTTAATTGTCGTGACTTGTTGGATCAAAGACTTTGAATTTGAAACAAGTTAAAAACTTTTTTAAAGGATTAATTTGAGAGAAAGAACAAAAACCACCTGTCCTCATTTGAACTCTGTGGGTGTATTTTTCACACGCAAAATTTCAGATTTCAGTTGAGACAATTCAGAGACTCATTTTTTTTTCCCCTGAATAACTAACAGTGTTGATGGGAAAGTGAGCATGTGCAGAGCTCTATGTGTTCCCCAGTCATGTTCTGTACTTGAGCACAGACAGTTCACACACATGGAGTAGCCAGTTACTTTCTGTTTTTCCACCATGTGTCAGCCTGGATCCTTGTCTTTTCTTCCCCGGGGGAGACTCGGCGCTCTATCAGCGGGGTGGACGTTCTTCTGAGACCATTCATAGTAACTGTTGTCCTTTCAGAGTGATTCTGACATTTTCTGGAAAGCCAACGGTCTGCTTCATTCCCAAAATAGATGCAGCAAAGAGTTTTTCAATTTACATTAGTGCTTCCGTTTGTTTGTTTCCTTGTTCATTTCTTTGTGTGTGATAGGGAGAGAGAGACAGACAGGAGAAAGGTGAGCACTGGGTGGAAGGCCAGAAGGGGCCTTCAGGCTACAGGTGATTGTGAGCCTCCCGACTGAACTCAGGTCAGGAAGAGCAGCCACTGTTCTTAAGTGCTGATACTTCCAGAAACTTTTTAATTTTATTTTTCACAGGGTCTTATGAGGCCAGCCTGGTCTATACAGTGAGTTCCAGAACAGCCGAGACTACACAGAGAAACCCTGTCTTGGGAAAAAAAAACATAACAAAACAAAAAAGACAGGGTCTTACTATGTCATCCTGGCTGGCCTGGAACTCTCTTTGTAGACCAGCTTTGTTTGAACTCACAGTGATCTGTCTCTCTCTGTCTCTGAGTGCTGAGTTTAAAGGTGTGAGCCAAGAAGTTCAGATAGAAAAAAAAAAAGTTTTTTAAACTTAATTTTACAGTATATGGAGATCTCACCACAGTGAAGCTTGAGTAAATGACCAAAGGACCGTATACCTTTAAAACAAAGAATTATATATTTGTGAAGAAATGACAGGATACACAAGATATTTGTGCTTGGGCAGTAAATTCTGGGTGTGTTTCCAGTAAATAAGGACAAGGGCCTGTTAAAACTGGTGGAAAATAAGAGTAATTTCAAAGCATTTGTTTATTCAGTTTCACTGAGGCCCCCGTTTCCATTCTCTGATAACCAAAGGCATTTTCCATTTTGGAATGAGAGAGACTTTCTTTCCAAAAGAGTATTTTTTGGTTTTTGTTTTTGTTTTTTTTCAAGACAGGGTTTTTCTGTGTAGCTTTGGCTGTCCTGGACTTGTTTTGTAGATCAGGTTGGCCTTGAACTCACAGAGACCCACCTGTCTCTGCCTTCCCGGGTGCTGGAATTACAGGCATGCATCACCACGTATGGCTTGTTGTCTATAGGGAAAGACATGTAGCTATAGTTTCTAATTGATTTCAGCTGAAAACAATCAAGATGCCCATTTGGCATTTTTGGAGATACTATATGTTTAACTCCATATCCAATTAGTTTTATGTCAACTTGACACAAGCTAGAGTCATCTGAAAGGAGGGAATTAAGTTGAGAAACTGTCCCCTTCAGGTCTGGCTGTTGGGCTGGAGTGATTGATGGGGAGGGCCCGGCCCATTGTGAGTGGTGCCATCCCTGGCTGGTGGCCTTACTTGCTATAAGAAGGCAGGCTGAGCAAGCCATGAAGAGCAAGTTGGTAAGCAGCACCCCTCCATGGCCTCTGCATCAGCTCTTGCCTCCAGGTTCCTGCCCTGCTTGAGTTCCTGTCCTGACTGCTTTTGATGAAAAACAGTGCCGTGAAAGTGTAAGCCAAACAAACCCTTTCCTTCCAAGTTGCTTTTGGTCATGGTGCTTCATTGCAGCAATGATAATCCTAACTCCTTCATGGGAAAGAACCACTTAAGAATCTTTGGAGTTGATCCTTCCACAACCTACTGACACTACTCCAGATTGTCTCCAGAAACAGCTCCTTAAGTGTTCTCTTTGCCTGCACTATGGACTGTGCCAGCCATGTCTTCCCTCCAGGTTGAAGCTCTGTGTCTGAATAGATCTGTTACAACCCAGTTCTCATACCCACAGGCCTATTCCTGCTTTACTTTCTCCCATTTTCCCCGGAACCCTAAGATGTAGTCACATCTTAGCACATCTCTGCAACGGAGACTGGTAAGCCTTATCCTTTCCATGTCAGACATTTTTTCTCCCTGGGAAGCCTTTTTCTCATATATTCCCCCTGCAAGCATCTTTTTTTGAAAAAGAATTTTTGTTAATTATTTGAAAATTTTATGCGATGTGTTTTGATTGTATTCGCTCCCACACCTTTTCCTAACTTCTCCCTGATCCACCCTCCACCTCTCTACCTCCTCAACTTCATTGGCTTGTTTTTTTTTTCTTCTTCAAATAACCCATTGCCTGAGTGTGGGGCCGTCCACTGTATTCACACCCTTCAAGAAGACTGGCTCTTTCCCACTCCAAGCCATCGATTGTCCATAGTAACCCAATCAGGGGTAGGGGACTCATGAACCCCTTCGTTATGCATGCCAGAATGCTGGTTGGCTTGGTCTTGTGTGGGTCTTGCAAAAGCAATCACAGGAAAGAGGACTTGAAAACAGACACAAATAAATACATTTTCAACCAAACCAAACCAAACCAAACCAAACCAATCACAACTCCTATGAGCCCACCCTTTCTTTTGCTTGGAATTTATCTATAGATGTATGTGTGTTGTCTCTAAATGATACATCTTCTTAAAGGCTATTTTCTTGGCCAATCATTTAATCAGTTCTCACTGTACATCAGGCCGTTCAAGAGGCACGAGTTTCCCCAGAACTCATTGCATTTGCCCAGCTGCTGGAACGTGCTTGCTGGAAGAACAGCTCAGGGAGTTACCTAGTACAAAGCACCTCCTGCTGCACGTGCACACAAACAACTTGAGGGATCTTGTTAAAATGCAGGTGTCAGAGCTCCACCCCAAAGCCCTTGAATCAGAGACTTGTGGGTCAAGTGTGGGCACCTGGTTAAATACCTTGTGTTTAATGAGCTTCCCAGTATTTCTGATGTGTCCCTTGTGGCTGATGAGAAGTTCCCCTGTTCTTCAGAAGATCATCCTATCATTCCAGGCAGACGGAAGCCCACCATGAACTTCAGCTCCCTTAAAAGAAGAAAAGCATCAATAATAAACCACTAAGTTTCAGAAATTGCATATTTCAACGCCTTAGGTACACACTGCTTTAATTTAGTTCATATACAAACCATTTAGGAAAAACTATTTGCCTCCTCATTTCAAAGGAAACTGAGGCCAGAGTTAGTCACTTGTCCAGATGAAATGCTAGTGTTGGAAGCCTAACCAGTAACTTCTGGTCTCTGACACTGTCCTTATGACACGGGGCTGCCTGCAGTAACCTGCAGTGACCACTGTTTCTCTTACATGTGTCCAGTTTCTTATGTCCTCAAGCGCTCCCCCACACACTGATGCTTGTCTTGGTGGGCTTTGACAGGCCTAGAGAAAGTGGAAAAAGATAAGATGATGCTTCTTATCACCGCGCCTCAGAAAGGTGAGGACATCAAGGACTTTCTGCTGATGGCCAGGCAAAAGGATGCCGTATTAGTTAACACCACCAAGAACAAGGGCAGGGGGAAGTTCAAAGGTCAGTGTACCCAGCACCTTTAAGTTCTGGTCATCACAGACAAGGAGAAGGCAGGGACTTCACTGCAGCAGTCTCTCTATCGGTGAAGGAGCAGAAATGAACCATCGTCATTGTTTGGAAGGTATTAAAAAAAATCCCAAAAAGTCAAAAGAAAAAGAAGGTGGAAGGAGGATTAAGCCTTCTAAAGTAAACTTCATTGTAAAGCTTAAAAATAAAAAAGGCTGAATTCAGTTCTGGATGTGGGGTGGTGGAGTAACTGTGGCCCTCTTCTTCTAGGGCTTTTGGTCAGAATTTCAGCTCTTCCTCCTTTGGAGTGTCAAAGCTATTGTAACTAAAGAGCCTGACGGGCTTCCAAAGCCTGAGGTCCTCTGGATGGGAGACAGGAAGCCGGGCTGGAAAAGGAAAGGCTTTGGAAAGGGCTGGGATCATATAAATAACTTTCCTGACCTTTGTACCCCATTGTTCCCCCGCCTCCCCCAGCCTCACTGTCACTTGCTCCTTTTCTGGTCTGAGAGCAATCTCCTGAAAGGCCTAGGCCTGCCTTCAATGTCCCTGTCCACTTTTCTGGTCTTGGTAGATCTGAGGAGAGAGAAGTTACAGAGTCATCAGCTGGACTGGGGCTCCGTGGTAACAGGGACCTCTGCTGTGTTCGTGCCTTCATCTCAGGTGTAAGTGGCCAGTGAGCGCCATTTGTACATCCCACTGAAGAGGGAACAGCCATGTTGGATTGGGATAGCTAGAAGTGGTCTGTGCCAGGGAGAGAATCTGGAAAGTTGAGCACTCTGCTCTTCCTGTTTTCCAAGGCTGGCCCTCAGATGCTTGTCACAGAAAACAAGTGACAAGTGGCAGTGGAGAGATAATCACTAATTCAGAGTGCGATATTGTGGGTGTCCCCACCCCAAGGCTATTTTCTTATTCAGTTCTTGAGACATTGCTTTCTTCATCCTCCTAGCTTTCCAGCACTGGAGAAGGAACAACCCTGAAGTGAGCCCCCCACGCTGTAGGATCTAATGGGGTGTGTGATATTGAAGGGGCTGGAATGACCACAACCCAGGACCTGAGCAGAGGGTGGGGGGAGGGCTGTGAGATGGCTTAGGGATAAAGCTGCTTGCTGCCGAGCCTGCAGACCTGAGTTCAATGCCCAGGTCTCTACATGTGTCATGCATACACACACACACACACACACACACACACACACACACACACAAACACACACACACACACTAAAATAAATGTAAAACAAACAAACAGACTTCAGAGAAGCCAGAATTTGAAAGCTTAGGTGCTGGCTGTCATCTAACCCCACAGCCCTCCTGGTGCACCCTTAGTACTGAACAATCACAGGAGACCCTTGGGTTGACAATGCTTTAGTTATAAAAGTCCATTTGGGCCTTAAGGCCAAAGGATGCTCTTGTCAATAAACAAGCGATAGCCACATCTTCTGACAGCTGGATGTGGTTCATATATCAACAAACATCCTTTTGCCACACCCCTGCCGGCTGGCATTATTTAGAAAGAACCTAAGAGAGGCTAAATGATTTGACAAGGGCACTCAGATTATGAAGAGGCCGGAGCTAAACCAGGGTGTGCCCAGCCCCAAGCCAAGAGTCTAATCACAGAGCCCTGGAACCTTTTTGAGACCAGTGTCAAAGTTTAGCCCTCAGTCAGGATCTGGAGAGGAGTCCTACTAGATTCTTTGGCCCTGAACCACAGGTTACATTGTCAACTCCAGGGCTTACCTCCATGTCTCCACAACAGAGGCATTCTGGAATGAATGTCCTCAAAATATCTGGCATTCCTAGGCTGGTTCCTGGAAGCAGAGAGGAGTGTGTGTGTGTATGTGTGTGTGTGTGTGTTTACACATCACAAAGGACAAGCAAAGCCACCATTTGTCACCTGTTCTGGAAGGAGGTCACTAAATCACTAAATCCACATTTTCCTGGGGGGGGGGGGTATATTCTCTGGCTGGGCCTGTCTCTTTCCCCGTGAGTGCACTTGTGTCTGAGTGTATCAGGGCTTACCATCCACATCTTGAGCACATCTCTACCTGTGTTTGTCTCTTTCAGGGTTTCCCTTTGTATGCTATTCCCTTAAATGTCACTGTCCCTCAGAGCTTGGCTTGGCATTTCTGTTCTGCTCTATCAAGACCTTTCACTGGTTAGCTGCATCCATATAGCTGTCAGTATGTCCATTACTTATGCACTTGATCTTAGCAAAAGCCCAAGAAACAATGGGCTGTGCCTCGGAAGTCTAGACCTCACCTCTGTGTGGCTCCAGATCTGTATCTAGTGTCTTTCAGACACACCCATTTGGCTGATACATATTCATCTCTCTTTAAAAACCTTTAATGATGGTACAGTCCTTCAGTCCCAGCACTAGGGAAGCAGAGGCAGGTGGATCTTTGTAAGCCAGCCTAGTCGAGATAGTGACTAGGCCAGCCTGGGCTACATAGTAAGGCCCTGTCTCAAAAACAAACAATCTCAGCCACCTTATCAACCTACTCTCAATACTCTTATCATAACTTTATATGCTTCTCCAGATCTGCAGGTTAAAGGGGAGTGTGATAGGAGTGGAGATTCTTGAAGCTGGTTAGACATGCTCTGGGAAGTTTGGCCCAGACACAGAGAACCAGAGCCAAACCGAGAAGTTGAGAACAGAAAACAAGTGGCATCTACTGAGCCAAGTCCAAATTTCTTAACAGAACCTTCACGATCCTCCTTGACCTAGTTCCTCATATTCCTTCCCCACTTTCTCAGTATCCTCTCTACCTCCCTTTCTCAGCCACAGTTTTGTCCCTGATTCAGCATGTCTCGTGTGCGGTACACGCCTGACTTCATCTCTCAAGAGCGTTGCATCCATTGTCTGTTTTCTTTTTCTAGATTAAATCCCACCTCCTTCTACTGTGACAGGCACAGTGAGTCACTCTGAAGTCCTGTTTATGTCACTTGTAACATACAGTCACACCTCAATTATTATTACCTTTTTTTTTTCTTGAGGCTGCGCTGACCATACTGGTCTTGACTTTGTTGGTACATCAGTTTCCTGAGCATCTGGGACTACAGGTATGTGACACCACACCCAGCTTCACACCTCACTTACTTCAGTTGCCACACAACCTGTTTGCTTACTTGCCTGCTTGTGAACTCCATGAGCCCAGGGGCTGATTTTTGCTCAATATTTATAACTCTAGTAGATAAAGTGATAGCCAGTGCCTATACAGTTACACTTCATACATTTGTTGGTGGAGTCAATCAGTGAAAGGGCAAATACAGAGAAAATGACAGCGCTGTGTGAGAAGGGCCAGATGACAAGTCATTTTGGGGACTCTACCCCCTGCTATCTGGAATATAAAACCAAGAAAGCCTAAAACAACCCTCCCAAACAGCCAAGGAAAAATTTAAAAATTGAATCAAAAATATATTACCCATAGGAATAAAATTAGGGTAAGTTCTTTCTCTGAAGGAAAGCAGTTTTTAGTGTCTTCGTCAGTCAAGGCTTAGCAGTATTTAACTGAAGAGAACCAATTACTACCTGTAGCGATGTGGGCAGATTAACCAAACTGCTGCTAGTATCTGGTTCCCTTTTCCTTCTTGGAGTTATGGAATCCACAGTAAAATGGAATGCTCACTGAACAGTGAAGGAGGTTTTTATTCTTGGCTGAGAATAGAAATGGAAGATAAATTTGCAAAGTAGCTGCTCCAACAGCTAGGGTCAGGAAGTTATAGCCGTCAGTGAAGGAAACAAGGGCGGGATGGGCCAATGAAGGACAGACAGAGTCCTGTCTTTTCTGGGGAGGGATAGGGATTTTCCAGGAATTCAGATGCCCCAATTTTTCTGTTGCCTTTCTGGTTCTCTCTGGTCAGCTGTCATGGTGCCCAGAGGTGTCATTTAGCACATAGGGCTGTAAGGAAGGTTGGAAGTCACGGGGCAGTCACTGTAGTATCCATCTTAGACCGGACTGGTTACTTGGCCACCTGAAGAGGGACACCAGGCATTTGTCCTCAAAGATAAGATTAGGGCAGGGCAGAAATTCTGTTAGTTCAAGCAGACAGAGTGAGGTGAAGATGAGGTAACACAATCAGCCCTTGGTCCAGAGGCACATGACCAAAGGCTTGAGGCTTTGGGAAGACAGTCTGGAGTTAGCTAGGTAGGAGCACAGCTTCTAGAAATGTCTCATCAAGTGGACCTTGTCCATATTCTCCTTTCATCCCGACAGGCCTCTGACTATGAGCTAAACTCAACTGGAAGGGGGAGTTCTGGTGAGCACTGTCCTTAAGTCCCAGGACAGAGAGGCCCAAGGGTGGACCTGGGCTGGGTATGTTGGCATACCTTTAATCTCAACAGTTGGGAGGCAGAGGCAGCAGAGCTCCAAGAGTTCGAAGCCAGCCTGGTTTACACAGAGTTCCAGGTCATCCAAAGGCATACACTGAGACTCTGTCTCAACAAAACAACAACAAACAGCTCTGAATGGGTAGGAGGATGGACTTAGGGACATCATGGAGGAGAGATGTTATGGTTTTGTGGGCCACCTATTTCTGTACTTTCTTTGACCAGTGGCAGAAAAATCCTATGAATGACATTTCTAGACCTTATGTCTTTGTATGCTTGGGTATTTATATATGAGGCTTATGAAAATTGATGAATTAGTAGGACTAAGGTAGACAATGACATGTTTTTAAAAGACTTCTCAAGTAATTTTGGTTGGCCCCAGTTATGAGAACAACTAATAGCGTTTGTTCTCAGGGGCTGGAGAGATGAGGACTTTCTTGCAGAGGACTGCGTTCTGTTCCCAGCATCCATTTCAGGTAACTCACAGATGCCTGTAACACATCTCCATGGAGTTCCAACCAACTCTGACCTCAACTACCCTGCTCCTCTCCCCAACAAGAGAAATCCACTTAAAGGTTCACATTTTCATTTTTATAATTAGACAAACTAGGGACCAGAGAAACTAAAATGCCCTGACTTGAGTACTCCCTTGGGTGACATGGGAGGGGAACATAGGTGGTGATTTTGTGATCTTTTGATGGGAAACCGAGGTTCCAAAGACGGAGTGGCATGTGCTCAAATACACCCCCAGCAAGCCCTAGGTGAGGAGGAACTGTATTGCTTTTAGTTCAGTGTTCTTTCCCAGCAACACATTTGGTAATAGTGTATATGACAAAGCCGTGGTGACAGCCCTTCTCATTTCTTCCTCAGGTAAGATTGGTGGTCTCCTACAGATGAGGTGTGTGACCCCTCCTCAAACCTTGACTCTCACTTTTTTTTTGGACCCTATTTGGAATTTTAGGTTGTCAATACTATCACCAGGAAAAGGGCTGTCCCTCTCTGAGGGGATGTCAGGTCAGCAGCTTAGGGATTAGGGATATCTGAGGAAGGCCTGGGGGAGAATTGACCATGGGAGAGAATCACTGGAGAGTTCCGCAAACATCTCTCCTTGGCCAGCATGAGGCTGGGGTCCAGTACAGGGCCCTGTATCTCCATCTCAGGACATGGCCAGTGTGCCTCCCTTACCGACAGCTGACACTACAGCTAAAGCTCTGTGGGTAACCCAGATCACACACCCATCCTTTGGGCTGTATTTGGAAACCTCTGCTTCCATGAAGCCTGCTAGATAGACTTATATTTCCTGAAACCAGCAACCTTACCCCTTCCTCATCCTACACAATGTGTCTGGATTGGGCAGAACCTCAGAGGTCACCCATTCGTTTTTACAGATGAGGAAATCTAGGTCAGAGAAGGCAAAGGCCATGGAAGCAGCAAACAGAGCCTCACTGTAGTCCATTTGACTCCTTGCCAGCCCACCCAATTCTGAACACATATTTCTAAACATGCCCCAGCCCACCAGCATTATAACCATTTACACCCTGCTTCGGGCAGTCGGTTCACAAGCCTTTGCGTCCTTAAGCAAGGCCATTCCTCCTTTGCTCTTGTGTGTGTCACTGTTGTTCCAGCTGTGAGCAGTGTGTGACTAAGGAAACCTAGTGCCTGTAATTTGTTTACCCGTTGATGCCATGGGGTCCACACACAGGCTGCTGCTTGCTTTGGTGGTAGGTGGCAGGATGGTGGTCAACCCATTGTTCCCTTTCTATAGCTTTATTTGTTCAGTGCACAAGTGTCCATGCGCGCTTAATGCAATTCTACGAAGCAATTAAAAAAAACCACGATTCTGTATAGTTTATGTACACTGTGTGCCTGGAACACTATCTCTTCCTGTGCAGAAGGTTGAATGTCTATTGATCCTCCGCTGGGACCTGTGACTACACTTTCAAAGCCGTGTCTTTTAGGAATTGCGTCCGACTAGACTGTATGTTTAAAGGCTGACGAGAATCTGGCTTTGCTTTTTGTTCCGGAGTTAGGAGAAGACGCATCCCACGCTGCTCTAGGGGGTAGAGATGGCGCTCAGCCTAGCAGGCTCCCCAACTCTGGGGGTCGCGGTCACGTTCCGAAAAGCCCTGGCAAGCCTCCCGAGGGGGCGTGGCCTCGAGCCCCGCCCCCGCCCGGGGTGGGTGGACCTCCTTTTCAGTGGAGAAACAGAGAGCCCGGCGGGCGCCGCCAGCCGGGCGCCGCCCACCCGAGGCTCCGGTCCTCTCATTGGCTGGATCTGTGGTGACGTCCCGGGGTGCACAGACAGTACTCTGAGCGCTCGGCGCGCGGGAGGTAGTGCGCTTCACCCGGGCTTTGTTCACCTGGCCCTGGGTGCGTCCTGGCGGTGCCACCCGGAGCCGGTGCCAGCAGCCGCCGCCGCCGCCGCCATGGTGTCTCCGGTCACGGTGGTGAGTGCGAGAGCGCGCGAGCCCGCGGCCGGAGCCCCCCGGGCCTGGGGCGAGGCGGCGGCGAGCGCTGCCGCCGGGGGCGGAGGAAGCTGGCGGTCCCCTCCGGGGCAGCGGCGGCTGTCAGGCCCCTGGCTCCTCGCTCCCGCGGCGCCCCTCCTCCGCGCGCCCCCCGTCGCCCGCGGGAGGGAGGAAAACATTGTGCACGTGACTCGGAAGCGTGACTTTGTTGATCCTCGTGCGTCTGGAGCGGGTCTGCGGGTCTTGGCCTGGGACCGGACGCAGCGGGGCCGCAGGGTTCTGCTTGCTGGGACCTCAGGGAAGCATTCAAGAGGGTGGGGGCCAGACCTCCTGGAAATCCTGCCTCAAGTTGGCTTCCTCTTCTTATTGTAGGCGCCTCATTCTAAGCAACGCTGTTAAGGCGCTAGGTGAAGGTGGATCGCTCCTATTGACTTGACCTCCTTTTCAGACTTTGTCAACTCCAACCTTTGGCTTGTCTCCCTACCCTTCTAAGGCTGGCTTCTCTGACTGTCATGATTTCAACGCTTCCTACCAGTTTCTTCTAGGAAGCGTGGGCCTGGAGACGAGGGGAGAACAAAGTTGATGTTTCTGAGGGCTGACAGGTGTTGCTGGGCATCCATCCCCTCGGCTCTCTTCCCTTTGGCCATGCCCTCACTCTGACTATCCGAGATAAGGGCGTTTCCATGGGAAGGGAGTGTCAAGTCTTGCTCCCATCTCTAACCTCTGGAAGTACCCTGGACCCACTGTCTACCTCTTCCTACTCATCCCCAGTTGCATCAGGTACCTGGTAGCCTGGGAATGTGAGTGTGCCCTCAGAGTCCCGGGTGGAACAGCTTGCTCATACAGCCAGAGCACTTAAGGTGAGCTGCTCCAGTTCACCCTCAGAGACCCTGAACTGGCAGTCCACGGGAAGGAGCTTCAGGAGACCACAGAACATCTGTGGCATCTCCTCCCCCAGCTCGGGCTGTGCCTGCAGTGGCCTTGAGTAAAACCTTTCTTTAGCTGCCCTCCCCCTAATCCAGCTGAGACCCAGTCAGCTGTGCCAACTTCCCCTCTCAGTTCTCCATCTCCTCCCAGCCTGTCTGCTGGCTCCAGATCAGAAGCTGGGACCAGAAGCCCTCCCCACCCCCTTCCTGTCTCTGGTGCCTCAAGTTGTGCTGGGAAAGAAACAGCCAGCACCCCCTTTCCTAGCCCTGGAAATCTTTGGTGTCTCAAATACTGTTTATTGCTCCCAACACAGATCTGTTTCTCTTCCCAGCATCCCGAGCACCTCTCTTTGTCCTTGGTGCCACCTTTAGTCTAACACAGGTAGAGCGGAAGCAGAGGGGCTGACTGGGCAGGACAGAGAGCCTGTGGGTGGAGGTGCTGTCACTCTCCACATCCCTGGCACTCACCTGGTGTTGCCAGGGCTCTAAGCCTGAGTCCTGGCTCTAAAGCTGGGACCATGAGTTGGTCAGTGAGTGCGTTTCTGTGGTTTCCCCCTGACATTGCTCCAGTTCCACACAGCTGGGAGCGAAGGCTGACAGGGATTGGTGCTAAGGAACCCCTCTAGGAGGGGCAGGAGAAAGCCCAGAAGGAACAGCACTAGGCTGCAAAGGGGAATATCCTAATAGTCACTGTTGTTCCAGTGAAGGACTTATTCTGGCCAAGTTCCAGGGCCAAGAGTAGAAAAGAGTGACAGAACAGTGGAGCCCTTGCCTGTCCTGGTAAATTGAGCCTCAGGGTGATAATGGCTTTCTTCATGTCCTGCTGGCCAGTTGGAGCCGGACAGGCTAGGTTTCTCTGTCAGTCCTCCCTGTTCTGAGTGGTGCAGGGCTGGAGTGTGCGCTGTAGCGTTAGGGAAAGGTGCAGGTTTTAGATCCCGCCATGGGCTTCAGTGACTCAGCCTCCGAGTGTTGCTCTTGTGCTGTCTCCTGCAGGTGAAGAGCGAGGGACCCAAACTGGTGCCCTTCTTTAAGGCCACCTGTGTGTATTTTGTGCTCTGGCTGCCCTCATCCAGCCCATCGTGGGTCAGCGCCCTTATCAAGTGCCTGCCCATCTTCTGCCTCTGGCTCTTCCTTCTGGCCCATGGCTTCAGGTTCCTGCTGGCCCACTCCAGTGCCTCCCTCATCTTTGTGGGACTTGTCTTCTCTGCCGTGGGTGACGCCTTCCTCATCTGGCAGGACCACGGCTACTTTGAATATGGTCAGTAGTTCTAGGAGTTGCCTGGGTGGGTGCCTGGGGCTAGAGGAAGAGGGTCCTGGGCTGGGGGTGGGGCAGGGCTTTGGAAAAAGGAACAGAGAATTGGAAGAGGGAGGACCACTTTACGTGAGAGTGTGAGTGTAAAACTGTCGCTCTTCCCACCCTTCTCAGTCCCAGAGCAAAGCTGCTGGGTTAATCTTATCCCCTTCATCAGTCGTGAAGCCTGCCTTTAGCATTCTCTATGCCCTTCCGCCTTCAGGTCTCCTGATGTTCGCTGTGACACACGTACTCTATGCCTCAGCCTTTGGCATGCGGCCCCTGGCTCTTCGGACAGGTCTGGTGATTGGAGTGCTGTCAGGCCTGTGTTATGCCCTACTCTACCCGGGGCTCTCCGGGGCCTTCACCTACCTGGTGGGGGTCTACGTGGCCCTTATCAGCTTCATGGGCTGGAGAGCTATGGCAGGGCTGCGGCTGGTTGGGGCAGCGTGGCGATGGACGGAGCTGGCAGCCGGCAGTGGCGCACTGCTCTTCATCATCTCAGACCTGACCATCGCTCTCAACAAGTTCTGCTTTCCCGTGCCCTACTCACGGGCACTCATCATGTCCACTTACTACGCTGCTCAGATGCTCATCGCCCTGTCAGCTGTGGAAAGCCGGGAGCCAGTGGAAGACTATAGACTGAGCAAGGCCAACTGAGGGGATGTGTGCTCACCTTCTCCTGGGGCTGCGGCCAGACTTTGGGAGTATGCCGCAGCTCTGTCAGCAGGCAGCTCCAGGGGAAGTGGCAGGCTTGAAGGGCAAGCAGAAAGAGCTCCCAGGAAAGCTGGTGGGCTAGGATGACCCCGAGAGCTCAAAGAGGCAGCCTCATATCCCTTGCCTGAGTCAGAAGTAGACACTCCTCACCCCATCAGGACTGTCAAAGCCCTCCCGGAAGGTGATGGCGCTTTTTGATCCCTCTCTTTTTACTAGATGCAAGAATGTGACTATCTCTTATGGCCAGGACCAGTGGCAATGCCAGGCTCATCCATTCCCACCCTTTCTCTTCCTAGCCGACCCAGGAGCAGGGCTTGAAGTCCTTCCCCAGGGTCCCCAGTTGGGAAGACCTGTTAAAGGTGGAATCCTGTTTGCCCGTGGCCAGCCTGCTTACTGCAGCAGTCTCAGTCTTTCAGCAGTGGCCTGATGTCTGTCTGTGAGGGGCTGTAGAGGGGACTTCCTTGGTGTGGAAGCTTGAGGGTACTGAGGCTTTGGATTGACCCCCTTTCTCTCACAGGCCAGCCCAGAGCTCAGGCCTCACACCATCGCGCTCAGACTCTGTCCCCTGAGCTAGGGTGTGCCATGCCAAAGGAAGGGGCTGCTCTCCACTTCTATGTCTTTGTCCTGCTGTCTGCAAAAGGCTTAAAGGGGGTGGGCCTCAGAGAGTCCCCGAGGGCTGCGTAACCTGGCCCAGAGCTGGGCCCTCCCCTCGCACACCGACAATGCTTTCTTCCTGCCCTGGGAGTGAGTTCCAAGTGACACTTTAGGGTCTTAAGACCCAAAGCACAGTCAATGCAAGGGGAGTAAGGATGGGGTAACTCCCTCTCTACTGCCCATGTGAAAAAATAAAATAAAATAAAAGCTCAAGGGCCATTGGCTTTCTAATTTGTCTGTCTATGTGGCACGTGCCTGTCCTGGACAGGGGGTGGAGGCATGGTGCCAGGAGCCCTGGTTGTCCTCACAGCCTGGGTCAGAGTCGTCTTGGCTCAGGCACCTTGGCACCAGGCTGGTTCCCTGGCTGTGCTGATACTTGTACTTGTTTCAGTGGGTCGCACTTCTGTGGTCACGTGTCTGTATGTGTGTGTATAGTCAGGAGGGTGGGGGATGGGTAGTGTTTGCCATTGTCTGCACTTGTCCTTGACACACTCGCCTGTATACAGGTGTCTGGCAGTCCCGGTAACCCTGAGCTCTGCAGTAACTGGCGCTGCTGTCTTTCTCCACTTCCCCGCCCCTGTTCGCAGCCCCGACCTGCTGATTCTCCAAATGGTGCAGCCTCCTATAGTCTCCTTTTGGACTCTGGGTTTAGTTGGGCAGCTGAGAGGAATGGGATTAGGTTAGCTGATAGTTTAGAGCTGAGGCCTTGACGGAATATTGTTCTACCTTACTCCAGAGGATTTTAACAGGTAGTGCCCTAGTTCTGAAGTAGAAAGGGTCAGTGGTCAATATAGAGATTCAGACTTCTTGGGTGTTGAATGAACCTATTAGTTTCCAAACATTTTTTTCTTTTCAGTCCTGGGGATCAAACTCCAGTCATCTCACACGCTAAACTTATGCTCTACTACTGAGCTGTTCAGCTAGACCCAAACTGAAGCTTTTATGGAGACCTCTCAGGGACAGAGAGCAGAGAGATGTGGGGAGGAGCAGAGCTCAGGGGCTCTATCAGGTCAAGCTTCTAGTTTAAAATCCTTCAAGGAAGTATTCTACTGTAAAACAGGTTTAAGTCAGTAAGGCTTCTTCAGTGGGAGGGTGGCTGGATACTTGGGGAACAGGGCCTGGTTTATTTAAGTTCTAGAATGCTGAACGCAGACATACATGGGGTGAAGGAATGAGAGGGGGCAGGATGGGGAGGAGGAGGCCAGCAGAATTTGTCCTGTGCTCTGAGGGGATGATGAGGATGAGTGTGGTTGTGAAGAAGGAGAGAAAGCGCTGAGGTGACTTCCTGTGGGTGGGTGTGGAGTTGGTCCATGCCATATGTGTTCTCCCCCATGTTGCGCTCCGCTCTTGGGAACGGGGAGGGTGAGCTTCCTGAGCTTCCTGTTCCTTGCCTGCACAGCACACACACAGTGACACATACCAGAAGGGAGATGGCTGAAAAGACCCCCCCATTGGTGCCAGTGTCTCTGGGCTGGAGCTTGAATGAGGTGCAGCCTTCTGAATATTCTCAGTGGTCGATGCAACATTGGTTGCTGTCTTTGAAAGATCAAAGCAAATACTTATTGGTGTTCAATATTTATTGAAGTTGCTGGAATTTGAGCTGCTACATAGGGACTGAGAACTGGTCCCTGCGTCTCAAAAGCTGGAGTAGTTGTGTGGGGATCAGAAGCTGCCATCCAGTCACATTTGATATTTTCCAGGAATTGTTAGGTCCTTCCTCGTAACCCAGTAGGTAAGGAACTAGGCTTAGAAAGATGGCATCAGGGCTCTTAAAACCAATTAGAGTTACTCAGGGATCTCTGTTTGTAGGATGAAATCTGTCTCCCCCTTCCCACCCTGCCCATGCTCTCCTGGCTTGGTTCTGTATACAATTCAGCAGCCATTCTGGAAGCTTTGTCTTCTTACTGCCACTTACTTGAGCACTAGGAGACAGCAATGGGATGTCATCTTTCCCCCAAGAAAAGACATCTCGAATTGGTTGAACAAGGATCTGTAGCTACAAAGATCTGTATGGATACCACAACCATGGAGGGGTATCACTACAGAGTTTGGGGTGGGGGGAGGGGAAGAGAGAGCAAGATGCTGGAGAGATCGGGAGCAGGATGCCTGGGCTTGCCGGGATTGGGAGAGGCTTGGAGGGATTGAGCCGCCAAGCATGGCAGGTTGGCCTTGTGTTTGGAGGGGCCATATATTCACCCCACTATGTCTGCATTCAGCATTCTGGAGCTTAAATGAATCAGGCCCTGTCACCATGGAGGCAGTAGACTGGATAGGAGGTGGTTAAGTATCCCTTTAGGCATGCACATCACAAGCAAAAGCACAGCAGGCCTGTGTGTTAGAGTCCCCTCCAGCCTTCCCTGTGGTACAGCCTCTTTTCTGCAATTACCTTAGGCCACTGATTTTCAACACTGATGCATATTAAAACTACTTGAGAAAATTCGTAAATGTACTGATTTTTTTCTAGAACACTGCTGGATAAATGGTGATGGGTCTGATCTAGACCCGGCTAGAAAAGTGGGTCTCAGCCCATCAATGTATGCTGTCACAGTTTGGTGAAGCATCACGAACTCTCGCACTTGCAGGCACCAGGAATCAATGTCACATACGGCATTGACAAGATGGGAGAATATCTGTACCACTTGATGGCGGATTTAAAAATGCAGTTGAGGAGTGTGATCGGTGGCCTGGGCCCTGCCCTTGGACAGGACGGATGTGTCCTCCGTCCAGGCCAGGCCTGGAGGTGTTCTCACCACAGATGTGTGCGGCTCGCCTTTTAGCGATGTGCAGTACTCACTGAGGTCCTTAGGTGTGCAGGTGGGGGTGACCGGGATGCACGCTGTGCTGGAGGAGTTGAACCAGAGCTGAGAACGGACAGTGATGAGGCTCCCATGTAGAGAGTCCCGAGGAAGGTGCTAGTCAAGGTGTAGTCCTGACCACAGAGCTCAGCAAGCAGCCCGAGTCGGGTCAGAAAGTGGGGCATGTGGTGCAGTCCTGCTGACAGAACTTTAGCTTGGTACTTAGGTTCTCACTGCGTAGCTGGGATGGGCAGCTGTGAGCCACCCCCATCTTGGAGGTCAAAAGATACCTTGGGACTCTTTAAATACAACCCTGGAAGACCTGGGTTGTATTTTTTTTTTTTTTTTTTTTTGTTCAAGACAGGGTTTCTCTGTATAGCCTTGGCTGTCCTGGACTCGCTCTGTAGACTGGCCTCTAACTCACAGAGACCCACCTGCGTCTGCCTCCCTGAGTGCTGGGATTACAGGTGTGCGCTACCATGCCCAGCTCTGGGTTGTATTCTTAGTGATAGCAATTATGGGAGCCTCAGCTGTGCACTTTTCTTTGCTTCTTTCCCCTCCCTCCATTATTCCTTCCTCCCCCCTCCTTTTCCCCTTCCTCCCTTCCTCCTTTCATCATGACCATCTCACTATACAGCCTTGGCTGGTTTGGACCTTGCTGTGTAGACCAGACTGGTCTCAAATTCGCAGAAATCCACCCGCGTCTGTCTCCCAAGTGCTGGGACTAAAGATGCATGCTACCACATGTACATAGTAAGGCCTCCCGCTTACTCAAAATGCCCCTAGCTACTCCAGGGTTTGACTAGCTGAAGCAACCGCATGGGTTTTTATGTTTTCCTAGACTAAGGGAGTCTAGATATCCTCCCCATACCTACTTCTTGGATCCTGATATTCTTAGCTCTTTACCTCGGCATGGAACTCTGCCTCCAAACTTCCTCCGTGTCAACTCAGTTAAAGTTCTCCTCTTTGCCCATGTAGCCCTCATTCATTTCCAGCTTCCCGATGTTATCTGTGTCCCTTCGGACTTAACTGATGTTTCCCAGAGTCCCAGCCCTCACTCCTACTGGTCTCCTCTTTACAGCAGGCTCTGTAATCCTCTTCCCCCTCACTACTATCTGGGCCCTTAAGGGTACTTTTCACCTCTGTGTCAGTTGCATCACTCAAAGCATTCTTGACGGGCTCGTAAATGACAACCCATCTCATGGTTCTTTGATCTTAAGTATCTAATGGTTCTCTGATCTTAAGTCTTGGGTACCCTTTGGTGACCCCATGTCTTCACCATTAGGGCTTCCTGATGCAACCCAGGCTGCCAGTCCTGCATTCACTCTGGTCCTTACTGACAAGCCCCCTTGGACTACAGGGGGTTGTTGCCCATTTCATTTTGAGCCACCGCTCTGAAGTAGCATTTTCTGCTGTGCCACCATGCACTTGTTGCTGAAAACGTGCCTAGCTGCAGTGGACCAGGCCGGGGGCTGCTTCCATCCCTCTTCAGGGGACATAGTGGGCATCCCCATCTTCCTGGACCTCAGGATTACGGTTCCAGGTCAGTCACTGTGCTGCCGGCCTCTTCAGATAGCTGCAGGTTTGCAGGAGGTCTGGGGAATTCCGGAAGAACTGGAGGTTTGTTGACTACCCTGGGGACAGAGTTGTCCCTTCTGTAACCACTTGCTCAGCTTGTCAGAAGATGGAACGGCCTGCGTTTCCCTTCTATGACTGGTAGGCAGCAGATGTCCTGGAGTCAGAAAAACCTGTTTGTGAAGCGTCACTTTGACATTTAATTGTGACCTTTGGCAACTTACATCTCTTTTATGATACCCATTGCCTCATTTGCAAAATGAAGATTAACAATGGCTGCCCATTTAACAGGATTGAGGGGTAAGGTGGCCACTATCTAGTTAATATTCAATAAAAGATCATCTTGGTCTGTTGTTGAAACCTTCCAGGCCTTTGTTAAGAGGTCACCCTAATTTTTAGTAGATTTCTCTCCGTTGGCACCTCCTGCCCTTCACCCTATCTCCTCTTCTCTCCCTGCAGATTGTACTGTTTATGCCTCATATCTCATCAGATATGACTAACCGCAGATTCTGAAACAAGGGCTGTGCCCTAGGTCAATGTCTCCAGGGCTTCAGGACTCTGAGATAAGAGGGTAGAAAAGCCTCTCTTCCAGTTAAAGGCTGATAAAGCCTTGCTTTGTGGTGTCAAAGTAGGCGTCACTGTCCACTCACCCGCAAAGATTGTGCCTTCGGTTGCTAAGTAGCAATAGGGAGCTACATTTTATAGGTGCACAAGGGTCGCTGTAGAAGGCCTCTGCCAGCACCTGTACCTGCCACGAGCACATGGAAAGCATGCCCTGCCCGAGGCCTCTGCCCCCTGTCTGTACCTATCACATGCATGTAGTACCACATACCCCGCCAGGCCTCTTACTATACCCGGAGACATCATAACATGCCTCTCCAAACTCACTTGAGCAGGGCCTGACACTCTCCATAGCAGAACACTTGGTGTTGACAGTGAGGAATTGGGGGTATTTCCAGCCCTGATGATGGTGCTATCTTTTGGCCAGGTCACGGCTGCTGCTGGTGAACCCTGGGTAATAATGGCAGACAGCACAGCCAGTCATGGGCAAGTATTTGGAAGAAGACTGTTTCTGTTATCAAAGATTCTGCTAGGCTCCAGGGACAGGGATCTGGTGAGCGGCAGAATTAGTCAGGGACAACTGGACAACCATGCCTCCAACACCCATCTGGGTTATGTAGGGGACAGTATGAGGGTCAAAATCAGGGACAACTCAGAGAAGAACTCTGTGTGTATGCCAAGGGTTGTCCCAGCACCCTCCACTGTGTGGCTCTAACCTGGGCAGCTGGGGCAGGAGACCCACAGGTATGGACGGCTCTTCAGCTTTAAGCCTGTCCTCCGGAGCCTTTCTCAGCCTCTTTCATGGTTGCGGTACAGGCCATACAGAGACATCTGAGTGCTTCTGGACCCTGGGAAACAGTTAGTTTTTCATCTGTGACTCCCAGCATGTAGGGTCGTGGAAGGCAGGGCCTGTGTTTTATTCGTTTATGTATCCCTTACACACATAGAGATACTAATTTGGCACAGTGTTTGTTGTATTTTTTTGAGCAAGAGAATCCCAGAGATCACTCTTGGCTTTGTTCAGGTATTAACAGTATGATGAGTTTTTCTTGATCAGAACATTGTCCCATTTTTCTCTGTGGGATGAAGCCTCTGGGGAAAGGTTTGGAACTGGAATGTTGGCTCTGAACCTCTAACTCTATGTCCTCCCCTGGTGGACCCTCATCTAGCTCCACAGGGTCTCCAGCCCTAGCCTCACTGACAATTGGATATGAAAGAAGTATTTCTGCCTCTCGGTGGGGATCTCTGCTCTGTAGCAGATCCTGAGATGGGATCTTCCATGCACTTGGCCCACTTCTTGCTGCCTTCAGCTCTCATCTCAAGACTGTGGGTCCCTTTTACAGGCCCACACCAGCCAAGGGGAGATGTGTGAGTTAGAAAAGTGCTTCTCAGCCTTCCTGATGCTGTGATTCTTTATATATGTTACGGTGACCCCAACCATAAAATTGTTTTCACTGATACTTCTTAACTGTAATTTTGCTACTGTTATGAATCATAATGTAAATATCTGTGTTTTCCTGGTGATTACTGTGAAAGAGTCATTCAGCTTCCAAAGCATTCATGACCCACAGGTTAAGTAAGAACCACTGAGTTAGAGGCATCAGACATGTTTAGGCCTGGAGGTTCTAAGATAGCACAGACATCCAGTTGGTCCCCAAATTCATCTGTCCCAATCCCATGCCTATAGGAGACCCACACTTGGGATGCCTGAATCCTAATTTTCAACACTTCTCAGCAGCACCCACAGAGAAACTCTTAATATACAAATTTGATTACTCATCAATGTGGCAGTTTAGTTATTTTACCAACTCAGTAGTTTTATTATCTTCAAAATTCAACACACCCTACACAGTCCACTCATCTACATTCAAAACCCAGATTTAATTTAGCCATCTCCTCCACATCCACTTAAGGCAGCATTCCCTATTTTATGTCCTAAACCCCAGACCTAAGGAGCCATCCAGATCCTCGCTCAACCCCAGCATGCCTGCCTGTATTCACATAACAAGAGACAGCGAAGCTTGATAAGAGCCATGCCTGTCTTACTCCCCACAGTCCCCGTTGCTCAGCCTTTATTTGTTGGCTTTTTCTTGAGTGTAAATCCTGCTCCTCTATCAAGCTGGCAGTCGCCGGAGTGGGGACTGTAGTCCTTCCTGTCAGACTTTTCCCGGCAAAGAAAATGGTCTGGCCTAGTACCAACAGGATCCTTGGCCACCATTGAACTGGGCTGTCGTAAAGTGGCCTTATACATGGCCATAACTCAGAATTTATAGTATGTGTCCTCCGTCCACAGCATATCCTGTGCCTGAGGTGGGAAGGTGAGGAGTCATAAGTCTAGGGGCATCTATGGGATAAGAGACCAAGGTGTGGGAGACCACCGAAGGGGAGATAATGGAATGCTAAAACTCCCAAAAGAGCTTGAGGGGGGAGTGTGCCCACTCAGCAAAACTTTGTCTCACATCCTCCTGGCCAGAACCTTTGTCCATAGCACCTAACCCCCGATGGGGTCCTCGTTGACTGGCATCACAGATTACTGCCTTTCACACTCCACCAGCGTCAGCCCAGGCAGGGGCATTTTATGTGATGATCACCAATTCCCTAGTCCCAAAGGCCAGGGGGTCCTATGGGTAACATTAGAGGGAAAAAGTTAGGAAGTGGGGGCACATAGATTGTTCCCCAAACCATGTCAAGTCTGCTCCTGCTTAAGGCACCTTAAGTTAATTCTGCTTAAACATCAGATGGGAAACACGGGGAAACCCACCACCAGCAATCAGTATCTGGATCCTAATTCAAAATACGCAGTTGAGTTTTCTTGGGGTAGAGGGCAGGCATGCACATTTACTAAAGTGCAGGTGGCTTTCCTGTGTAAGATGTGTGGCAATAACAAGTCCTCTAACTCCTGCGATTTTGGTGCCACAGTTCTCAATCTTGACACACTGACACCTGGAAATCAGTTGGGAGGGGTGCAGCCAGTAATTAATTAGCAATCATAATTAAAATACCGACACTGCTTAGGGTTTTCTTCGGAAGAAATGAAAGTGGTTTCAAACTTATCCCTAAGTTGTGTCATGCACTCTCAGCTTCCAAAAATGGGCTCTGGAATGAAAAAAGAAGTGGAATTGGTTTTTGTAATGACTCTTAGCTCTTCATCTGCAATCGCCCATGCCCTCATCCAGTTTGTGGATGAGCCTGTGACATTACCTGCAGATCTGCATGCCTCAGTGGCCCAAGACCCCATCCTGATCCCTAGGTGCACCCCTTAACACTAGGCAGAATCTCTCAACTCTGGAATTGTGGGATTCCCTGTGAAGGCTTCTGCAGTCTCAGGTGGTCACTCACACCCTCTGAGGCCTCACCAGAGCACAGAGCGTGCAAACTTTCCCCTCTTCCGCCTTGGTGGCGAAATTGGCCACTCTGCCATCTACCTCTTCTGCGTTTTTTTTTTTTTTAATGTGTAATGGTATTTTGTCTGCACATATGTCTGTATGAGGGTGTTGGACCCCTAGAACTGAAGTTACCAAGAGTTGTGATCTGCCGTGTGGGTGCTGGGAATTGAGCGCAGGTCCTCTGGAAGAGCAGCCAGTGCTCTTAACCATTGAGTCATCTCTCCAGCCCCATCCTGTCTTAACCCAGGACTTCTTGCAGTCCTTTATCCTACTGTGAACTGTTTCACAGGCAGGCCTTCCATTTCATGTACATAGTTACCCAAGGGTTCCAGGAACTGTACTTGACCTTGGGAGGCTTCAGAAGGCATAGAGACAGAAAATAGCTTCAAAAATGGGTCTTTGGAGCAAAGGGTCAGAAGGTGTCTCACTGACCAGAGGTCTGGCTAGCCTGGGGCATAACTGGTCTCTGAGTTTTCTGGATCCATCATTTCCAAGCCTCCGGCCTATGTGCACATGGGTGCTCTGCAGCCCCTGACAAGCCATGTAAACCTGCCACTCAAATCTCAACCCTCTCCCAGATAAGTCCTCTCCCATTCTGGAGGTTCCAGAATACCCATGCTTCCTAGTGTTACTATTGATCTTGGGTTACAATTACTTATCTACTTTTTTACCCCTTTATGCACACTGCATCTGTGTACCCCCTGCATCAGAACATAGGGGTGGTAAACTGAGTGAAAATTCAAACCTTCCCATGCCCCAGGTTTGAGGCATGCTGGTGTGTGTGATGGATGTTGACGGTCACAAGGCAAGCTTTCCATCATGTTCAGACCAACCTAAACTCCTCCTCCTCCCTCAGCTCCAGCTCTCTATTCTTGCTTTCTTTTTGGTTTTTTGCTTTATTTTCTATTCCTATTATTCTCCCAGCACTCTGACCTCCCACTTCATTCCGTCCTACTTCCCGCCCCCGTGCTCTTTGCAACCAGCCTAACCTCCACTCCCCAGGCCCACTTCTCTTTCACTTTATCTTCTCCTTACCTCCACCCTCGTCCCCATAGTTTACTCCACAGCCACACTCAAGTGACTACTGAAAAATGTATTGCGCCCTGTGCACTTGGCTGCGCATACGTTTGTATACCATTAGAAATAGGCACTAGGGTAAAACCCCTACCCTGTCCTTGGTGGGAAGATAAGGCTTAGAGAAGTCTGCTTGATCAAGGCCTCTTATGATATTAGGCCATCAGCTTCTGGTTACAAAGCCAGTGTTCCAATCCATTCCCAGTCAAAACTCAAACTCTGTCCAGGGCCTCTGTCCCAGCCATCCACTCTGATCCCTGGGCAGCTGGTGCTCTCAGACAACTCTGTGACTATGCCCTCACCCAGCATACTGAGGTGCACATTGGCAGTGGCTGTGTGACCAGGCCCAAGCTGCTGTCCTATGCACACAGTTCAAGGTGGTGAGCACATCCTGATCTTCAGTGAGCTGCATAGACACAGGATCCTCCTTGGTCACCTACATACTCTCCCTGTACCAAGTCACTTTGGGTAATGGCCTTGCTCAGAAGGGCATCTTATTGTGAGCCATGGAGCCCACCTTCACGATCACAGGACAGCTAAGTGTTTCCAGATGGAAGGAGATCTACAGGGCAAGGCATCGGGGAAGGGGAGGAGCTGGTGGGAATGGAGGGGGCTGTAGTGGCTACAGGCATATAGGCTGTCCCAGCAGCCTTGAACCTTTCCTACCTTCAGAGGACCTTGCCTGCAGTGCATACATAAGCTTCATCTCCTGTGACCTTTGCCGAGAACGTCTATTTGCCATCCTGCTCTGTGCCAATGTTGGAGAAGAGGAGCATGTGTACCTCACCCTGCTCCACCATCTGCATACGAGGCAGGTCTGTGATCTGGAAGTAAAGGGCACGCATGAGTGTGAGCATGGGCCAAGTCCCTTCCTTGGTCCCTTTCTCAGACCTCCTTCTATCCTTTGGCCACCTTTCTGTCATTTAGCACTACACACAACTCAGCTAGGCTGCCAGGGGCTGAGCACATGTCTGACCCGCCACTCTTCATGGTTGCTAGATACTCTGAGATGAAAGAAGGGCAGGGACTGGGTCAGGGTGTTGGTGTGAAAGAAAATTATGGGAGAAGAGTTAGTACCACAGTGGTGCAAACATTCAATGGTGCTGTGTCAATCAAAATTTATGATGACCAGGTTGGCAATGGTCATTAGGTAATGAGAGAGCAGCAAACAGGTAGATGGGTGCTGATGAAAGCTCAGAGGCTAAGCAGTTAGGGGGATCAAGAGCTGGTTAACGGGAAGTTGATTATTAGTGGAGGACAGAATGTGGGGCTTAGCATTCTCTGCTGAAGAAAGAAATAGATGGTGGAAACACAGGCAGCCAGAGGAGTCGGAACATTTGGTTGTCCTCATACTGGTCTGGCCTACGGGACACCCAGACTCGCCGAGGTGGTAGGGTCAGAGTGGAGTAATTCTGGTGAGGAAAAGTAGGGGATGGTCAGGATCAAGAAGGTTGTGATAAGCAGGGTTGCTGGAGATGGTCAGAATCTGGAAGTAAAAGGTGAAGTTAGGGAAACGGGTCTAGAATTTGGGAGATGGAGGTTGGTCAGCGCATAAGAAGTATGGGTGGTTAGAACGTGAAAGGTTAGAGAGGGCCAGAATTGGGAAACAGAGGAGGTACAAGTTGATTAGGTCTGTTGGAGGGCTGGAGCCAGGAGAGGGGTAAGTCAGTGTCCATTAGGAGACAATGCCGGGGTCAAACCCTTTGGTCAGTGTGGGCCAGCAGAGAGGATGTGTGCCTTCTTACAGTGAGGGCGCAGTACTGCATCTTAGTGGGGCTCCCACCCTGTATGGCCACTATAGTGCACTAGCCACCTTCACTGACCTGGGCATCTTTAAGACCAACTCAGCTTGCTTGCCTTTGTGGCTCATGCTGTACTTGGAGCTGTGTGACAGCAGCCACTCATCTTTCTCTGAGGGCAATGTCACATCCTTACACATCAGCTCATATCCAAGGTATAGTGGCTCTTCTTTTTCACACATGCATTTTTGAGGTTGCTCATAGATTTAAAGGGAAGGCCTGCAGACAAACAAACATTTTCACCTCCTTTGCAATGATGCACGCTCCTTCCTTTTTCTGTCCCTAAAAATCACAAGAACATGAGACACTAGTATATTTGTGTGCAATATGTGACCCATGGAAGTACATGGCAGGGAGAGTGTTGTTGGCTTTACACAACTCATTCACTCTGTTTGCCAATGTGTAAAATGGGACAACAACTTTACAGCTTTACAGCCGGGAGCTCTGTTGCTCTCCGTGCCTGGAGCTCTGGTGTCTGGGCGTTGTACAGGATGTTATTTTGGATAGGGATGCTGTTCCCTCTTTTGAAAGCCGAACCACCTTTTGTTCTTCTGGATAAAGCGTGGAGCCTTGTGACACTGTCTTCCTTTGGCTCATCATGGATGTTGTGCCTCCTTCAATCACAGCAACGATGAACACGTATGAGAGATTCCAGGCGTGGTTCACATGTGTGGCATCTCACCATCACATACAAATGGCCCAAACTCCTTATAATATGGGACTATGTCAGACTGATGGAATACATAAATGCGCGAGAACCACAGAGCTGTTATATAACTGTCTCCTGAATGGACAACATTCCCTCCTGGAGGGAATGGAGGCTCACAAGACACCCGAAGCTAAGGAAACCTGCAGCTCCCAGGAAATGCAGAGGTTTTCAAGGCCCCTCCCCATGGCTATGTTAGCAGTAAACTGTCGTAGGCAGAGGAGACTGAACACTGAGCTGGCAGCTCCAGGCGGGAGGCTTTTGTGAGTTTCGTCCACGCTGAAGTGAGGCTTTGGTGGTGCAGTTGCTTTGGGGACATCCATATCCTGTAACTCCTAACTCATATGTGTGAGAGTAACTCCAATAAGCTCACTGGTCCACAAGCTCAACTTGGTGGAATAGTCTTTGGGCTGTTGTCAGTGCCGTATCTGGGGGTGAGAGATGTGGATTCACATCTCCACAGGGAAAGTCACACAGCCAAAAGCTAGTTAAGTTTTCCATCCTTGACTACTCAGCTGATACTCTGTCCCCAGTGTGTGTTGACTCCAGCTTAATAACTGTTGTAATTGCACGTCTACTTCCTCTACTAGAAGAACCTTCTCTTTTTATACCCATCACAGAGTCAAGAAGAGATGGATGGATGGATGGATGAACATACGGAGGCTGCTGTGACATGAATTACATCCCTCCAGCTCTCCCTGAGCCGCCACTCACAGTGGCTAGTGAGACACTCACAGTGGCTAGTGAGATGAGCCCTTCTGAAGCAAGTTCCTGTCTGGGCAGAGAACTCAGTGTGGTCGAGTCATGTGTCTTTGATCTTAAGTGTGTGAATCAGACCATTCCCAGATGGTCTGAGATCTCATACTTGTCACCCTGCTTCGGCTCCTTCCTCTTGAACTGCCACACAAAGTCAGTGTCATTCTTGGAGAGGTGGAGCTCAAACACAGCTGTCTGTCATTGTCACCAGTTTCACTTCTATGATCGGCAGCGGCTCATCTGCAGCAGAGGGCAGGGAGGTGAAGAGAATAGAGCACAGGGTCGTTGACCTCTGAGGCCCACAGCTGGGGAAGCAGCCTTCCTTTCATTCCACTTGCCAGCTACCTTCTAGATCCTCATCTTATGATATTGACAGGATCTCCCCTCCAGGAATATTAGCAGCTGTAAACAAACAAAAACCTCATTCTATAGTCTTAGAGATCTGACAGGCACTAATTCTCTCATATTGCCTAATCTAATTCTCATCTAGGCAGGTTCTATTATTATTCCTATTTTACAGACAGACAAACTAGGACAAAGAAGTAAGGCGATTTGCTCTAAGTCGCACATCCACAAGTGGCAGAAGCTGGGACTGGAACCCCAGCAGTCTAGCTCCATAGTCTTCCCCACTGTGCTACACTGTCCCACGACACTGTTTCACAGTCTGTAGGGACTATCTCTACCTTATATCTCATGTCTCTCTTTTGCTGACTCTCATCCCCACTCAGACCTTTCATGCATGGACCACAGTCTTCTTTCCAATACGGCCGTAGGCCGCCCATGGCCGTTCCTCTCCCTGAGCCCTGACAGACCTCGTAGGCCTTCATGTTTCTTGGCATATCCAGACTGGCAAGCTTTGCGCTTATTTTAAGTTACTTTTCTATTGCTTATAAAAGAAAGTGCTATGTGAGGCTTATAGTTTCAGATGGTTAGCGACCATAGTATCATGGCAGGGAGCGTGTCAGCAGGCTAGCAGGTATGGCACTAGAGAAGTAGCTGAGACTTCCTGTCTTGAGATGTAACTACAACGAACAGAGAGCTTACTGGGAATAGCATGGGCTGTCGAAACCTCAAAGTCTGTCCCCAGTGACACACCTCTTCCAATAAGACCACACCTCTTAATTCTTCCTAAACAGTTCCACCAAGTAGGGACGAAGTATTCAAATAGATGAGCCTATGGGGGCCAGTCTGATTCTCAAACTGCCACCGTGCTCATCCACTTATCTCCCACACTCAGGCTGCAGGCTCCGGCATTGCTCATGTTTCTGTCAGTAATAACCAGCATGCACCTGCCTCACATTGCCCAGGGAATACTGGATCCTGAAAGGCTCAGTGTCCTGCCTCATAGAACAGGTAGGGAAGGTGATGAAGGGGTTCAGGAAGCGACATCTGAACTCCTTGTTTTTCTCACAGCTGACTCAGGAGGGTGCATGAACAGTTCTCTAAACACACCTAGGCCCCATAAATTTCTCTAGCTTCATCATCTAGCTTGGTGAGACCCAAAGTCCCTGTCTTCCTGTAAGGTTCATATTCTTAAGCTGTAAAGCATTACATGCTTTTTCCTAGGAACATAATTTCAGTGACCTTCAGTGACCTTTATTTAATTTAGACTTTCTGTTTAAAGGTGGGTAGACTAAGGCACAGAGAGGGGAAAGTGATAACTTCAGATCACAATGAAAATGACAGAATAACTAAAAACAAAGCCTAGGAGCAGAAGGCATCCTCTTGATTGGCTAGAAGTGAGGACCTGGCTTATAGATAATGAGAGGGTCTGAGAAGGCACAAGGTGCAGAAACCATGATGGAATCAGGGTTGTCCCTGACTAGCTGTTTCACACCTTGACCCCTATCATTTCAGTATTGGGGTCCTTCAGCTCCAAGATGAAACCAAAGACTTTGGTGGTGTCAACCTTGGTTTCTATGTCTTCTAGTGGCTTCAGAATACTAAAGACCTGAGCAATTGCATTTGGGGTCTCTCTAGGCTGTGCCCACAATCCTCATTAGATAACACCTCCTGCCCCACCAAAGTAATCAATCAACTGGAAGGTAGAAGAGTAGGATTGTAGGGGATGTGGAAGGCATCACCACTCTTAGAACACTCATTATGTGTCTGGGCCCAGGATATAGACTGTAATTATGTGGTCAGTGCTTAGCAAGAGTCTGTTGAAAGAGCAAATAAATGACAACAACAGCAAAACAGATGTCAGAGAGAAGTATAATTTTTGCTGATGTAGCACAGAGGGATACCCAAGACAGTGGTAGTGGGATTTGAACCTAGGTCTGTCCAAATTCACATGCATCTAGGGAGGTGAACTCAGTAAAGGTAGCAGGGTGACAGGTTCTCTCTCTGCCTTTGAGTGAGGTGACAGAGAGAGAGAGAGCGAGAGCGAGTGAGAGAGCGAAAGCGAGCAAGAGAGCGAGCCTGTCCACAGGGGAGAAGCCCAGGCCTGACCCTCAGGTCCCTGCTCCATCCTGGGCACTGGTCCCATCTCTCACTTCCACTTTTATCCCTTTAAGCTTTCTGAGCAGCCTTCCCACGTCAGGGAAACCATATTCCACAGAGACCTGTGCAAAGCCCTTCTCGGGGACCTCAGCTCAAATCATCGGTATCTCTTTCTCATATGCCACCTTCTGCTTCTTCTTCTTTTTTTTTTTTTGGGGGGTCAGGGGAACCCTAGATTGGTTACTCAATGTTTTCCTCTGTGCCAGCCTTGAGATACTCCTCCACTCTCTGTGGGTTTTTGAACTAGGGATTTGTGAAAAGCCTTTGAGATGCCTCAGCTGGATGGGGAGAGCATATACTGGGCAGGGGAACCGTCCCAGCCTCCCATCTTCAACTGCTTCTTGATACAGTTTTTCTTGACCTGAGGACAAAAAGAGGACATAGTGTGACTGCCAGACATCTAGTCTCAGGGGGAAAGCCAGAAGGAGGAGACAGGCGCACCCTCTGTTACCAGTAGAGACGGTGTAATGGCATCTGTGTGCTCATTGCTTGCAATGTACCTGTCCTTGTCTGAGGCATCTGAGCTCAGCCGCCTCAGCTGGACCAAAGTCAGACCATCAGACGGCAGGAAGCAGGGGGCAGGGCATGCACAGAGATTTTTCTATAAGGTGGGAAAGGAAAGAGAGAAGATTTTTATTGGGGGTGAGCTTGGTGTTGGGGTTATGTGTGAAAAGCTGGGCGAACAGTGTGGGTATGGGCATGCACTGCCTGACATTGTAGCCTCAGCTTCCCCAACAGACTCTCTCTTGGCTATGCACTCCTAAGAGGCATGGATCTCCCGAGTTGGAATTTATGTCCCGATTCCCTGCAGCAACATGAGTATTTCATTTAATGTAATTTATTTGTTTGTCTCAGGCACTGGCCTGGGCCCTAGAGGAAACAGGAGCGAATAAAATTGGTTCGGTTCTTGCTTGCACGATGCTCCCAGGCTTTCGGAGAGCTTGTTGAATGACTGGGTTTGTGCAAGGTTTATTTATGTAGGGAGACTTGGGGGCAGCTTGTGTATAGGCAGAAGAGCCAAAGACTGGGCTGTGGAAAGAGACAGCAACTTTTGTGTGTGTTGGGGGAGGCAGCACTTTGCCTTTCATGGTGGGAAATGGGGGAGGGTCTCAGAAATGATAGGTCTCCAGCAACCCATCTCTCCCTTTCATCAATCTCTGGAAGGCAGAAATTGTAGCTGGGCAGCAATTTTCTGGAAGTGACCCAGAAGGTCACCTTAAGGACGAATGGTCCTTGACAAGCCTTTTCTGGAGGGTTCAGGATGTCCAGGCCTCAACCCTTCCCTGTGACCAGTCCATTAATGGTCTCCATGTGCCCTTGCTGGGTCTCACTCCATTCATTACAATCCCTCTTTGCTGTGTCCACTGTGTACCTATCCACTTCCTGAGTCCTTCGGCTTTTGTCTGCTGGGATGCATGCTTTCCTTCCATCTGGCTGTATTGCTGCCCTCTGGCTTTGCCCTGCAGATAATTTGGAGGCCCTCCTTGCTCTTGTGACACCTCAGCCCCCAAGGCCTCTCCCATCCTGCAGCGTCCCTTTCCTCACCGCCGTTTTTGGGTTGTCATCATGGTGGCTCTCGGAGACCTGCTGTCTACCCTGGCAGGGTCTGATAGGATGGGAGGGGGGGGGGGTTCTAGGCTTCTACCTTCTTGGTGCCCAGCCTCCCCTTTGGCATGTGTTCCTTGTGGATTTTGTTATAGCAGCTTGGAGGGTCCCTGCACCAGGGTTCTGGACACTGCTTTATTTCCTATGGACACAGGGCATGTTTTACTCCACGCATGTATACCGGAAGCACAGCCATTCCTTGCCTCCTCCTGGGGACCTGGGGCCAGCCTTGAGCAGCGAGGGTCATAATACTCAGCCCTTGTGTTGGGGGACACTGGGGAAGGGGCTGAGAAGAATGAAGTCATAGGGAGAGGCACACCCTCAGGAGAGATGGTAGGATGAGGTTCCTCATGAACCAAGAGACACTTCTCCATGCAGGGTGCTGGAACTCTGGTCACAAGCAATGACATGTGCTGGACAACTTCCTTTTCACAACTTCCTGTGACCCAAGAGAGAGGCCAGGAAGGGCTCCAGGTGGGAGTTCATGCAGGGATTGAGGGCTCATGTTTGCTTGAGTGGGTGGAGCATGGAAAGCAAGGGCAGTGAGGGCCAGAGAGGCTGAGAAAAGCCTGCATTAGAGCTGTAATATTACATGTGTGAAAGGAAGCTTTATTCTCCTGTTTAAATTGCTGCCCCAGAGCTTGCTGCCTCTGTCCACTCACCTGGACCTAGTCCTGGAAGCTTCCAGTCTCCGTACAATCTAACCTATGCCTAGAATGCTTTCTGCCTCTGAGACTTACTGCTGAATAAGATCACCCTTTCTTGTTATTTTGAGCTCTGGCCTGGATGGTTCAGCCCAGCTCCTCTGGCTCAATCTCCTCTTCCAGATAACCTATTTATCTGGCTTTTCTCTTGGCCTCTAAATTGCTCTGCTTGGCCTCAAACTACAGCAATCTGCTCTAATCTCCTGGCTCCTTCTTGTTCTCTGGTTCCTTCAGTCTTCACCTGAGTTCTTTTTTGCAACCTGTCTCTTACTATCCAGGTTAAAAACTGCTTCTTTCTCTCTCTCTACATTGCCCCTTAAGTAGCTTCCCTTTCCCTTCTCTTCTCGAGAGAGTAGGGCTTATCCTATTCTGTCAGATCTTTCTCTGATTCATCTCTATTTCTGCCACTCAATTAGGCATCACTTTCAAAGATAGGTACTTCCTTCTACAAACTATTTTTACCTTTATTGTTTGAGATTAAAGGCATGTTGGGCCACCATGCCTGGACCTAAGCTTTTCTTTACCTGAAACTTGCTCTATACCAGGCTGGCCTTGAACTCAGATCTGCTTGCCTCTGTCTCCTGGATTACAGGTGTGTTTGTATTCCAGGCAGATCACACAGACCTAGATCTTTGGATGCGATCTCTTGCCAGAGCAGCCATGTTCTGAATTAAAATTCCTCTATAACTTCCCTCTTTCTGTTTAGGCTAGAAATTATACGCAGTTTAAACTTTTACAATATAAACAATTATCAATCCCATAAACTTAACAGTCCGAATGTCCTTATGAAGATCCACTTGGCCATTGCTGCAATGATCCTCCACAATTGTAGTCCAGTCATCTGTCCTTCAACAGCAGTCCATCTCAGCATCAAGGTCTTCCAGTCTTCAAGTCTGAAGAACTTTCTGTCCCTCTTCAACTCCCTCTTCAGCTGGTTTATCAACTGTCTCTGTGCAGGGGGATCTGCTTTCTGAGTCTCTTCCTTGAGTTGTGTCTTTCATTTGGAAGCTTCTCTCTTTCTCTCTCCCCTCTCTCTCTCTTTTGAGATAGAGTTTCTCTGTGTAGCTTTTGCTATTCTGGACTTGTTTTATAGACCAGGCAAGCTTCGAACTCACAGCGATCCACCTGCTTCTGCCTTCCTGAGTGCTGGAATGACTTTCAAGTCATCAAATTCTGTCAAATTTCAGCCACTAGGGGGCAATAACATCTTTCCATCACTCAGAGGTCAAGGACCTTTATAGGGCCACTTTGAGTCTTATACAGATGTATAAAAGGAGACTCCCCCTTTGGGATGGCTATCTATCTGTCTGTCTTTTGGGTTTCTCTCCTGAAATTTCTTGTCTCCTGGTATAAGGTGTTTGGGCATGCTCCTCCTTGGGAGGGCTGTAGCTTAGCTGAACTCTGTTCTAGATTTTCTCAGCCAGTTTGTGGATTCAGTATTAGTTTTCGTGGAAGTAGCGAGGAACAGGACACATTGCCAACCCAGAGGGACTGTCCATGGGCATCCACCGTAACTGAGAGAGCACACCCACCCCCTTCTGCACCCCTTTCTTGCTTTCTCTTCTTGGAATGCTGGGGAGTGAACCCAGGACCTTGCACTTTCTAGGCCAGTGCTCTGAAACTGCGGTGTAAACTACAGAAGATCTTCACGGCTGATGAGTTGCCAGTCAACAACTGCCCTGCTATGGAGCCCCTCCCCTGCGTCGCAAACCATGTAAGCTACATATCAGAGGAGATTTTGTTGATCTTCAGGGCAGGCCCGTGAAGTAAGTGCTTTTGCTATCTGCACTTGTCCAAAGGACTGAGACAGAAAACATTTTGTTAAGACACTCTCACGGCTTTATTTTAAATAGCAACTAGAGGTCTTAAGCAGGCCAGGCCAAGGCTGTACTTTGCCCAGATGTCTTTTATTTGACCTCCACAGCGTGTAAACGAAAAGTAGCCCTCCATGAGAAAGGCAAGATATCACATGTGAATTTCAACTGCTAGTTAGTGGGAGGTGGACCACAGCTGTCTCTTTAGAAGGGTGTTCTCTCAAGCGTTCCCCATTCTTTCCCCCACATTCGTGTTTCCCCGTTCCCTGCCTGAACTCTGCCGGTCAGGACTTTCAAACCTGGCTGCACACCAGAATCCCCAAGGAGCTTAAAAACATTCCCTGATTGAACGGTCTGGGAGAGATGCAGGCATGGCTGGTTTTCTAGTGCCACCCTTCTGCCGAGAGGCTCTCATTCAGAGCTCGGGCCAGGAATCATGACCATAAGCCATCTTGCAATTTCTGGTTTAGACCATAGACCTTGAGACATGCCTGGTTTACTTCAAGGCTCTTTCTCACTGGCCAGAGTGGTGTGGTATTTATCTCGTGACCTTGTACACAGAGGACTTAGAAAGACTCTGTCCTTCTGGGACCTTGAAGGTAGATGCAATGGCTGTGAGGAAAGCTACTAAATACCTGGCTTCCATCCATCTTTTACTCACTTCCGCCAGAGACGCGGCTAGAACAGGCAGTCTTGCTCCGAGGCCACTTCTCAGCTTTCCTTCGGCGCTCTCTCCTCCCAGTCTGGCTCCAAGGGTTAAGAGCCTGATCACTTAGGGCTTTGGTTTATGTTCTTGTCCTCTCTCTGCCAGTAGCCAGGTCTCCAGGTTTTTTTCCCCCACTTTTTTAATTTTAAATTTTATTTAATCACTTTATAGCCTGATCCCAGCCCCCTCCCTTGTGTCCTTCCAGTCCCACCCTCACACCCCTCTCTCCATTCTTCTCAGAGAAAGGGAGGCCCCTGAGGGTTACCAACCCACCCCAGCACCTCAAGTCACAGCAGGACTAAGCACATCCTCTCCCACTGAGGCCAGACAAGGCAGCCCAGCTAGGAAAAAGGGGTCCAGAGGCAGCAACAGAGTCAGACACAGATCCTGTTCCCGTTGTTTGGGGACCCACATGTTGACCAAGCTGCACATCTGCTACATATGTGTAGGGGGTCTAGGCCCAATCCATAAAGCTCTTTGGCTGGTGGTTCAGTGTCTGTGAGCTCCCATGGGCCTAGGTTAGTTTCCTCTGAAGTCTTCTTGTGGTGCCCTTGAGCCCTCCAGCCCCCTCAGTCCTCCACTCTCCCACAAAACTCCCTGAGCTCGGCCTACTGTGTGGCTGTGGGTCTGTGGGTCTCTGCATCTGTTTCCATCAGCTGCTGGATGAAGCCCCTCAGAAGACAGTTATGCTAGGCTCCTGCCAGCAAGCACAGCAGAGCATCGTTAATAGTGTCCGGGGTTGGCTTTCTCCCATGGGGTGGGTCAGTTTGGGCCAGTCATTGGTTTGCCATTCCCTCAATCTCTGCTCCATTTGTATTCTTATACTTCTTGTAGGCAAGATAAATTTTGGATCAGAGGTTTATGGGTAGGTTGGTATTGTCCTTTCTCCACAGTAGTCCCACCTGGCTACAGGACGTGGTGAGCTCAGGCTCCATGTCCCCACTGTTAGGGATCTCTGCTAGGGTCACCCCTAGGACTCCCAGAGGCCTTCTCTATCCCAGAGATGCTCCCCGACTGATTTTTGTTCTATTTTCAGGTCCTCTGCCTCCAACCCACCCCACCTCCCTCCCTGCCCTCCCCACACCTGATCCCCACCTTCGTTACCCCTCTCCCGTACAGCTCTCTCCCTCCATCTAATTCCGTTGACTGCAGGTCTCCCATTTTTAGAGTGGACCAGGATTAGCATTATTTAAATGGTAGATAAGGTATCTACTTTCCTGCAAGCGTGACATTCGCTCAGGTCATTTGCCCCTGGCTCTGAATGTCTTAAGCAATTGAAGAGTTTATCAACCCTACACACACACATCTATGGGATTCATGTTTTTTCAGTCAGTTTCCTCAGGGATCTGATCTGTGCTGACTACCCAGCTCAAGCTCTGGATTAGAAGCACAGATTGGGAGGAGGTTGCTGCTGGCATGGGGGCTCCTGAAGGGCCAACTCATGGCAAAGACTGAGGCCACCCCTGAGAAAGGTTTTCCTGACCACCCCCTCATACTCGCTCGCCCATCCCACTTGCCTCCCACAAGCTTGGTTGTCTGGGAGAAGGTCTACACGTGGGTGGTGGAGCTGGAGAACTCCATGGACACATATTCCTGTGCCATCTGCTGGCGGTGAGTGGTTGTCATGGTGACAGCAGGCTTGGGCACTCACCTGTGTGGATCAGGGAGAGGATGAGGCCACTGAAGATAAGGGAGGAGGAGATGTTTGTGTGTGTGTACACGTTCACATGTGGTGTGTCTATAAATACAAGGGGCGAGGTAATGCTCAGAGGAGAGCAGTCAGGCAATGGACCTTTTCTCTGGCCTCTCTTTCCTTCACTCCCCATTTCCCTTTCCATGGCTGCTTACAGGGGCTAGTGGGTCTGTTCCCTTACCCAGCAAACACAAACAATCCCAGGTTCCTGGAGAGGGAGGAGATGGGGCTCAAACTTAGCCAGCTAACCGAGCCGGGCGCGAGGGAGCTGGAGTACCTGTGGAGAGGCACCCGGGAGAGGCGGGCAGTGCAGGGCGTCTCAGTTAGGCCGAGCAAGGGAGTTCTGACTGTGCCATTCTGGGGTGGGCCTTGCAAGGAAGCAGATTAGCTCTCTCTTTCGGGTCCTGGGGACTTGTATTTGGAACGCTGAGAGAAGTGACTGTGTTTCCACAGCTCTGCTTCTATTTGTTACACGGCAAAACAGAGGCTTAGCTTTTATTTCATATACTTTTTTTTTAACCTGTTGTTTAATACATTAAAAATATAAAATGCCACAAACATCTCCTTTTCACCTACCAGCCCCCTGATAGGGACCTGCATGCAGCCTAGGGTTCCCTCTGAAGCTGTTCCAGCAGACATGGATATGCACATGTGGCCTTCCCAGCGCACGGCAGGTGACCTGTCATACACACAGTTCTGCTCCTTCTCTCTCTGCATGCCAGTGTACAGGGAATTTCCTCGTTCTTGATGACAGCCCCATGTTTTGGTGAACGGGTGTACCTGCCTCTTGGTTAACCTGCCTGGTAGTGTTTAAGGACCTAGTTTGTACATGTGGAACCATGTCTGATTGAAATGACTTATCTAAATGTATCACCCAGAACAGAACCTGAGCCTCTTGCTCCTCCAGCCCTGCCTTTGTCCAGTGACCTCCATGGACCGCAAAGCCCTCTTCTGAGCAGGTACTCTGAGGCTAACTCCCACTCCATCGCATACACTTTTGCCTGGGTTGTTTCCGTCTCTGGGTTCTGAGACCATTCCACATTCAGCTTCACTCTGCGTGCCCTTCTGGCACAGGAAGGACCAGATCACGTCTCTTGCCAGGGAAAATGACAGGAAGCCTTACCTTCCGTACTAACCTGTGCCTTCCAATCCCTGAACGCTGACCCTGGGGCTTGAAGTCTCAGTGTTTGTCTTGGCAGTAGGCTGGTCAGTCTCTTTCTGCTTTGCTCCAATATCGGGCATTGATATTGACACTGTATACCCCTGGGGGCTTTCAGACTCGTATTTGATGGCACAAAGCTTGCTGGGGGGGAGTTGGGGGAGGGAAGCAAGTTGGATCCAGGAATGGATGGAATGCTGGGGACCTGAGGGAAGCCAAGGTGGCAGGCCAGGAGTACATTTCCTGTGCCCTATGGTAGAGGTTCTGCTTCTCACTGCTGCAGGGTGGGGCCTCTCTGAACAGAGGGGCTCACGATGGCATACGTGCCAGCCTATGCTCAGGTGCAAGAGCATGTACGACCTAACAGGCTGGTGGGTGTGCCACCTTGTTAAAGTCCTGGGAACACCATTTGTTCTGCACTGTGGAGCCTTATGGGGTAGACGGAAGACATTAGTTCCTCCTTCTATTCCTCAGCCTGAAATCTGGATAGAAGGGCTTGTCCTCTGGGCAGGAGAGCTCTGTGAGCTGGCAGCCCTGCCTTGGACCTATTAGTTCGTTTACCTCATGTTGGCCCCAAGGATCCCAATAGCAGCTGCAAACAAGCAGTTTTCCTTGTAAAGTCTGGGCCAAGAGTGGTGCACTCCTTCCAACCCGTTGCACTGGGCCCCGGGGAATTAGATCCTAAGCCATGGGAACATTTCTCCTTTGTCTTCATCTCCTGACGCCGGGTGAAGCAAAAGTAGCTGTGAGCAACTGCTGGTAAATGGAACTCAGCCCAGGTCAGGGCTGCTGGCTGGCCAGCAGGGCCTTAACAGATCCAACCATGGAGAGGATGCTATAGACAGTAAGGAACAAATAAGGGTGTCTAAAGCCCAGGTGGGGTTCCAGAGAAAAAGAGCACAGTAAGCAGCAAGAGAGGGGCCTCCGTGTGATAGGAATTATGCCCTGGCCTCCCTGACTCACCTGTTGCACCTGGTGGCCTGTGAGCCACTTTACTTCCCTGAAAGCTCCACAGACTTATCTTTGAGGTTCCTATGGTGCAGTGTACCCGTGGGCTTGGGCTGAAGGCTAGTGAGAAGTAGTAATAGGTTTTAGTTTTTCAAATCCAGCTTTGTGTATATTCTCAGTCTCCACAGGGGGCGCCAGTGAGCATGAGGGCCAACTTCATGCACTTTGGCTGGGAAGGGGAGCAAGAAGACAACAGGAAATGACAGACCCAGGAGGCTCGTTTTGCTCCAAATGCTCTGTTTATTGCTCTATTCAATGACCACGAGCGAATTATAAAAAGACGCCAAATGTCTCTGTTTGCCGTGGAATAAATATTTAAAGTCAGCGGATAAAAACACATGGCTCCAAGCTAACACATGTCGCCAAAGAGTCATGCATACCCTGATCACGGGCTCTCAACACACACATGGACAAGGGAACACACGCAGAGCGACACGTGGCGAGACATTTGGGCTTTCCCACAGTGACACAGAAAGATGTCTCACAGGTCTGGAGCTGAGTCCCCATGCTATTCTTGGAGGGCCTCCTCAGGGCCCAGCTCTTTGGGGTCCCCTACTGCCTCTGTCCTCTTTCTCTCCAGAGCCTCACAGGCTGCTCATCGCTTCCCGAGAGTATCAGACACTCAGAAGCCATTTAGGGTGATGCTCACTCTTGTCTAGGAACCTTTCCTAGCTGGGATCTCTGTCAACCATCATGTTCTCCTCTGCCCTGCCAACCACATCCTGGTAACAAAATGCAATCTAGTTTCTCAGAGGCAGGAGTCTCTGCCTGGGGAGGGGGGGGAGGGGGGATGCGAGCTCAATTCAGTGCTCCTTTCTGGCTGAGGGGACACAGTGTCTGGTACAGGTAGCTGTGATGGATGGACAGATAGAACACGTTGTCATAGGACACTTGGGGTGTAGCATGAAACATTTTGGACCAAGTAGCAGTGGAACCATGGTTAAAACTGAGGCCCCAGGTCTGTACGGTGGGTCAGGCCTAGGGGCCCCAGGCCTGGCCTGGCACATTCCTCCCTTGCCCTCCCCAACTCTGCAGTATGTATAGGAGAAGAGCTAGGCTGGGGGTAGGGACCAGGCCAGGGCAACAGAGGGGGAGCAGACTGAAGAGAAGAAAGAATGAGGGCGAGGGGGACAGGGAGCAGGCCAGGACCCAAGGCAAGATCTGGGGTAGTTGGGGTGAAGGCCCAGGCTCAAGCTGGGCAGTGCCCAGAGGCTCTCAGAGGAGCGGCGTGGTCACTCTGAGGATTGGAGGGACAGCTGCTTCTCATAGAGGCTCATGACGTGGTGCACAAACTGGTACTGTTCGCACGTCTGGATCATACCACCCCTGCCCAGTAGAGATGCAGTGGGCTGCGGGAGGTGTTCCCCAAACACTAGAGGAACCAGCTATTTTGCAGCTTAGAGAGACCAACTCTCTCCGCCATTGCCCTCTGCCCCTTCCTTTCAGGGAAACACCCTCGTTTTCCGCCCCCAGTTTCCCCACCGGCTGCTTCTCTTCTGTCTTCCTCCAGAAGAAGAACTGCCTAGAGGCTGCTTGCTCCCATCCGCCTTACAGACTGTTCCTTGACTCATGCACACGTCACACTGCCACCCTCTCCTCCCCTGAGCGGCGGGCTGACCTGTCCTGACGGAGCTGGCATGTGGTCTTTAGGATGTCCACCACGCCCTCACGTCGCAGCTGCTGGCAGCAGACGCTTGTGGCGATGAAGCAACCCGTTCTCCCGATCCCTGCACTGAGGGTCAAGAGATGTCTGGGGTGAGGGCGGAGCAGCCCAGGGATGGGGTGGCCCTGCCCCAGTAGGTGGCCAGAGAACCCACCTGCAGTGAACGATGATTGGGGAACAATGGGGTCCCTCTTTCTGGGCTGCCTCCTCCACCTCTTGTACCAGGTGCAGGAGTGGGGGGGCCCGGTCCGGGGTCTTCTGGTCAGGCCAGGATGTGAACCAGTAATGCTTCAAGCCTCGCTCTTCAGTCCCTCTCTGCCCAGGAGAGAGAGAGTCCCCCCCACCCCCCAACCAGATACATGTGAATGCTTTCAGACCTAAGCTTGGTATGCGAGTGTGCATTCATGCCTGCATGTGTACATGAGAGAGAGACAGACAGACAGACAGATGTTGGCCTCTAAACTCTAAAAGCATCCAAGAAAGGCAAAGAGCCTCTTCTCCAATTCATTACTATCTAGAAGTTCCTTATCCTGACAGATGTTCAGCCACGCCTTAGTCACATGACCCAGGGCACAGGGACTATGCTCTGCCTGCCAATCCCACTGTCCTCATTATCTGCTGCCACCCTCCGCTCTGCCTTGCCGTCCCACCATGAGAAGACCCTCCCCTCCTCCTCCCTGACTACCAAAGACCCAGAGAATCAAAATGGTCCCTGCCCAACACAAATCAGGACACACTGCACTATGTCTTTTTGATGGCTGGGTCTGATGATCCCGGCCTGTAATCCCAGCTACTTGGAAGCCTGAGGCAGGTAGACCACAAGCTCAAGGCCTGCATGGACTACAGAGCTAGTTCCAGGCCAGCCTGGGAAACTTAGAGACTGTCGGCAAACAAACAAAACAATAAAGAGGGCGGGGCATGCCGCTCAGAGAGAGAGTTCTGCCCTAGTGCGAGTGAGAACCTGGGTCAAATCTCTAGTATTGAAAACCCAACCCTACATACACTAAACCAAGAAACCCCTCACTATGGACTGAACATGGTGGCTTCCTATCCCCCAACTTCATGTGCTGAAAGCTCCTCTCATTGTGTGGGAATCTGAAGGTGGGTCAAGAGTGCACACCTTTAAATGTGATTCATATCAGACTACAGACCCCAGTGTTTCCTCACTTCATCACCCTTTCTGCTCTGGGAGACATGATCCAGGAAATGGGCACACGTGTGCTTGCACACGCTGCTGCTCCTTCTGCATGCTAGGAAAGCTTTCCCACTTGTCTGCTCCTCATCACCTTTTACCAATCCTCCAAGACCCTATACAGCACTTCTAGAAAGCACCCCGCACTCCCACCCAGAGCATGCCATCTGGCAGAGTGTCCTTCTGTTTCCTTCCTATCACTAGTGGGTTTGCTCCCAGGACCAAACCCAGGACCATGCCTAGAAAAGGTGCTTGCAAACTCCCTCAAACCCCAAGACATCCTGGTTCTTCCAGCTGCTCCCATGGCACTGAGAAGATGAGCAGACCCACCTCCTCTACTTGGAAGCTGGTTCCTCAGGTCCTTAGGTTGCATGCCTGTGACCCTGACCACAGTATCTGCCTCTCACTCCCTGGCCTTTAGGGTTTCCAGGAAATCTTGGTGTTAGATGCTCATATGGACACTGTCCTCTGGGGGCTAAGACACCCTGGCATCTTGCCCAGCACTGCATCCAGTGAGTGACAGGGCAGTTCAGAGGGACAAATGTCAGGCCCTGAGTTCTTTTCTGTGCTTGAACCCTGTGGCTGTCGGAATCAGTGGCCTTTCCAGGTGTTTCTGAAGAAGGCATCAGCTTCCTGGTGCCCGGCTTAACTTCTCCACCTTTCTGGGCTATCACCTTCTGCAAACACACATTTCATTGCTTCTGCAAACCAGAATCTTCTAACGCCCCAAAGGAACAGTCTCTCCTCTCTTGCTTATCCTAGGAGAAGCACAACTTTCGGGTGGGAGGAAGAACGCCTTCCCCCACTCTTCTGGGCTGTTTTGTGTTGCTCATATTTTGTGTTTTCCTTTTTCCTGCCATCTATTGTAATCATGACTGTTGTACCTTAGAGCAACAAGGAGTACCTGCCCTCTGGTGGCAGACATATTGGGTGTATCAGAGAAGCCAGCACCCCAGTGGAAGGACTCAAAGTCATAGAGACCCCCCAGTTACGATAAGGACAGTGCTGGAAGCACTTGAAGCCTCCTGCCCCAGATAGTCGTGGCTTCGTGAAGGTGCAGAGGACAGTTGTTTTGTGTAGTTATGCACAGGAAGAGCTTGATGGCACATGCAAACAAGGTTGGAAAATACAGCTGAGGCTCCTCCTTGCCCCTAGCGCCTGGGTTTATTCACCCCTGCTTACCAGTACCTCCTGGGAGTGCCATGGGCCATGTGTCACCTACAGTAGGCTTTTCAGTTCTGTTTTCAGTAGGGGGATCTCAACTATGCCTCCCAGACAGCCCTGCCCTCTCTAGCTCCAGGCCTCACCCTGAGGGAGATGAGTCGCAGCCGATAGTCCTCTGTGTGGATGACTTTTTGCACAGTGATCTCCACGCCGTCGTGGACTACCTGCTCTTCCGGCCAGTATTCTGTGCACTTCTGCAAGGACCAAGATCAGGCTGTGTTACCTTCCCTTTCCTCTCCACAACCTCTCCTGCTCTGCTGGGACCGACAGACAGGTACACAAGGACAACAGGGCTTGTTTGAGAGGACTGTGCTGAAATCTTGGCTTCATAAGCATGACCTACTCCTCATTTCTGAGCCTCAGTTTCCCCATTTGAAAAAGTGGAAGTGATGCGGCTTTATAGGACTTTGCGTGTGTGTGTGTGTGTGTGTGTGCGTACGTGTGCGGCCTTGCTCCCTGTAGTTACCCATGTGCAGTCCACTTTGGTGTTCTGGGACACGAGCTCTCATTGGCTTGGAACTCCCCAAGTGACTAGACTGGCTGGCCAATGAGCCGCGCAGCTTCCTGCCTCGGCTTCCCTAGCACTGGGGATACAGATGTATATACCACACCTGGATTTATTCACATGGGTGCTGGGGCTAGAACCCGGGTCCTCAACTGAGCTGTCTCTCCAACCTCCCTCTGAAAGCTTTTATTATTTATTTATTTATTTATTTTTATTTTTATTTTTTTTATGGAGACTGAGCTGTTCATCATGAACTTCCACATCAGTGTCAAACTGCGAGGCAGCAGAGGATCCTGGCTGGAGTCAGGGCACTGGGTGGCCGCTGACTCCAGGCTCTGCCCTGCCTAGATCTGCCCTGCCTAGCCCTGAGCACATACCTCACCTCTCAGCACCTTCCATTTCCTTATGTGGACAGTTTTATGCACACCAGGCTCACAGACCCTCATAAAGATTAATGTGCAAATGAGATGCTTCATGTGGGGGCACAAAGCAGGGAGCATCGAGCATGTCACTGGGCCCCTACCTCGTTCATCTCCTCGATGTTGGTGATCATGACGATGATGGGCGTGTGCTCCTGCCACACCATGCGCCAGAAGTCCGCCACAGTGCTGACGATGGGACCCTGTGTGGCGATGTACACCTTCTCCTGCCCACCATAGCCCTGCAGCCACCAGAGACCAGTCTGTCAGATCAGGCACAGGCAGCACTCCCGGGGCCCATCCCACACTTGGGCTCCTCTTGGGGCTTGTAGGGGCCATGCTTGGGGACAAGTCCTGAGGTGGAGCCCAGCTCAGGCCTCTCCTTTAGTGAAGGCTCTTAGGGTGGAGCTACATACCCGGATGTAGTTGGCATTGATGTAGGAACTCAGAGGGTCGTCAGGGTCTGGAGAGGTCAGGCACACCCTGCTGTGAGGATCTGTGGTAGGGGACAGGGGAGGTTGTGATCCGGGCCTTCTGGGACAGCGCCCAATTCTCTGTCCTACTCCACAGCATCCACATTTCCTCCGGGATCATCGTCAGTGTGCTCTCCCACGCACTGAGACTCATGACCTGGTGACCTTGCTGCCAAGCCTGACAGCTTGAGTTGAACCCGGGAACCCATGTGCTGGAGGAGGAACTGAACCTCACAAGTTGTCTTCGGACCTCCGCAAGTGTGCCCCATACACTTATATGCATGTGCATAGAAAATAAATAAATAATATTAAAAAGAGCTAACAGGAGAAGCGGAGCCCCTGGACTGGGAAGCAGCGCCCACTAGCAGCCTATGGCAAATGCTACATAACAGGCAGCTGCAGGAAGCACAGGCTTCCAGCACACAATGGGGGTGGAAAGGAGCCTAGAACTGTCAGGGTGTGAAGGTGACGGCACACGCTGCTCATCTCCAGCCTTCTGCACGTCCCTGTCTCTGCCTGGGTCATGGCAGGTGGGATGGGGGCGGACAGTTCTCGTAGAAAGGGGATAGAAGTGGGGCAGGGACAGGCAGGGGTGAGAGTAGGCAGGCTGGGCTTCTGCGTGTCCAGCAGAAGAGTGCTCACGCAGGCAGCTCTTTCTGGACTGTCTCGGTTTCCCCTTCGGCGCTGGAAGGGCAGATGCGGGTGTTGCCCTCTCTGGCCTGATGTCACTGCGGCCCCAGGTTTGTGCTGGCTCTGCTTGATGTTGTGTTTATGACAAGAACCATCTGGATCAAGAACACATGTGGCCCTGGCCTCAAGGAGGGTAGAGCACTGGGCAGGAAGGCAAGCGGTGTGTGGCCGGGGAGCTCTGGGGCTGGAGGGACGGGGTGGGGTGGGGCTGTGACTGGGCTAGGGTGGCTGTGCTTCCCCAAAGGTGAAGGGCCAGGAGGAGAAACGGGAAACACTTTATCTGATCAGGTGCACAGGTGAAGGCTGAGACTGGTGAGAGATGGAAGCTGGAGAGGAGAGGGTGACAGCGACTGGCTTAGGTGGAAGATGAAGTGACTGGATTTCCGCTGTGCCTCAGCATGCGAGACGGGCAAGGAGGAGAAGCACAAGTCAGGAATGACTGCCACAATCCAGTAAGAAGCCAGTGTACTATATGTAAATGCTGCTCATTAGAACTGGGCAACGTAGAAGACCGAAAGTCATCTGGAAGGGAGGGGGCTGGATCTGAGAAGAAGCTCTAAGTGGCTCTCAGCTGCTCAGGCCTCTTTTGGAGCTTGGGGTGCTGTGCTGAATGGGATAGCCATTGTGACCCTGGCCTGATGACTCGGTGTCCCGGGACTGTCCACAGAGCTGCTTCCTTTGCTAGATACCAAGCTCTGTGTGCAGAATCCAAATTCTCAGTCCCTGGGGTGAGGATCAGGAAATGTGTGTGATCAATGATAGAATAAAGCTCAGGTCAGGGTGTCCCCAATCCCAGAGGCTGCCTTTGCTGAGCCTTCTGTGCCCTTTGCCCTCCAACTCCAGTCCAGTCTCTTAAGGTTCAGGGTCAACTCTGCCTGGCTGTGCAACATTCTCTGTTGGATGTGGGGGTCTGGAGGTTCAGGGATGTTGGAGGAGCTGGGAGCCTGCCAGCAACCCAGCAGGTAACTCCAGTGGCCATTCTAAGAAACCATTAAAACCCCAGGTTCCTGGGCAGCCAGGCCCCTGCCTACAGGAAGAACAGGAGCAGGGAGGCTTAGTGGAGAGAAGAGGTGAGCAGCCCAAATAAGGCATCCCGGCCTTAAATGGTGCTTTGTTTAAACGTAACTACCTAGAGACTGTGTAACCATAGCAACCACAAGTCGATATTTTAAAAGTTAAAAATAAGTCATGACATCTTACATGCTGTTGGAGAGGCTGATGGCAAGCGGCTTTCTAAGGGCTCACGCTCCACTCACTGGGTGGAGGAGGTTTTTGGGGATTCACTCTCAACAAGTTACCCCTCCTTCTGAGGAGCCCCCAGAGGGCCTTGATGAAAATGACCTGACAAGGACACCTGTGGTGGAATGGGAATAGTAGGTCCCCTGGTCTAACCTCCTTCAAACAAAGCAAGCCCTGCTCAGGCCTGACAGGGGCTCTCTGTGTAGCCTCACTTGGACATACCCTGTGATAGACAGAGCACTACAGGATGATGACACCCCATTCCTTTCGGGAGGTGGCTCTGCTTGGTAGAGGACTGACAGTCAGGTCACACAGAACACAGGTAAACGAAAAACCTGATTTTGGGGTCACAGACACTCAGGCTTAAAGAAGGCCTTTGTTTACTAGCTGTGTGGCTCTGGCTAAGCCAGTTACTTCTCTGAGCCTTTAATGCTTTCTTAAAATACAATATGCGCATTCAGAAGAGAAAGGCCATGAAAATACTTCATTCTGCTCACTGCCTTGAAGCCACCCTTTCTTTAAGTGCTTCTACAGTGCTCCATGCCACTGGCCAGGAAGGGCGAAGGTCCAGAGCTAGAAGGTATACCTGTCTCTGCTCTCATTCCCTTCCTTGGTTGTCCCCTCCTCCATCCCATCTCCTGAGGGATTGTCCAGCATCTCTGAAGGCCCAACTCTGGACTTGAGGCCTCCCAGATGACAGGATCCCCTTCCCTTCCCATTCTGGGGCAGCAGGCACTCACTGGGAAGGATGGTTTTGTACCGATTCTTCCGCACCAGCCCTGGGATGTCATATTCCTTTGGATCCACAAAGTTCATGGGGATTTCCTACATGAGAAAAACATGGCACTGTGAACAGCTTCAGGTTGGTCTTCTCGGAAGTCCAAATTCAGGGACTGATTGCCTCCAACTGCCTGTACAGGGGTTCTCTGGAGTTCATACATTCATTTGACAAGCGTTTACTACTAAGTGAGTTACCACACACGCACACACACTTAGAATAGTTGCTGCCATATGCCAAGGATATGAAATCAACAGCATAGCAATTATCTATTGAGGGTAGGCCTGGTTTGTGACATTCAATAAAAGGCCAATTGGATATGAACAAGACAAAAAGTGACCTTGCCAGTGGCTACCTCCTCCCTGCTCTCTAGCAGCCAGCCAGGTGGCGCTGGGGACGTGTGTTCCTGAAGCCAGTCACCCTCACCTTGGACTTTTGTTTGTGATGTTCACTTCCTGATAACACTTGACCCCTATCTCTTCCACACATCCTGTCTATCTGCGGTCACTTCCTCTAAGAACCTTCCCTGATTGCCCAGGAAAAGGGAAGTCTGCTTCTCATCCCGTAAGACCTCTTGTCCCTTCAGCTCCACATCTGTTGTGTGAGGTCTCTGGACCCGGCCTGCTTCTCTTGCCCCATCCACATTGTTTCCCCCATACTGGAGACTGAACCTAGAGCCTTGTGCATGCTGGGCAAGTACCTCACCACTGAGCTAAAATCCCAGCTTCCCCCTCCCCCATACTTTTAAAATTTGAGGCAGAGTATCAATAAGTCTCACCATCTCCAAACTCACTATATAGCTCAGGCAGGCCTTGAACTTGTGATCTTCCCAACTTGGCTTTATTTTCCCTGGTTTACCATTCTCATCATGCCTATCTCCTCTGCTCAGGCCCATGGGGTCACTCACTTCATCCCTGCACTTCTGAATGGGCCCTCACTCTTAGGTTCACCCAGTTCTGCCCCCCACCCATGGCCTCTGGGATGCCTTCCCAGGGACACCTCCTGTGCACATTCTTCTAATCTGTCTGCACACTCTGTCACCTGGTCACACTGCTCCTGTTTCTGAATACACTATATAGTCTTTGCACAATGCAGATGGAGGCACCTGCTAGGGCTCTTGTGGAAATCAAAAGAAATAATAATTTAAAAAATCCACCATACACATGTACAGAACTGTCCATGGAGTGGGTGAGCAGGCTGTGTTCCTTCCTCCCTGGCAAACACTATGGTGTCTACCAAGAAGGAGGGAACATGAAGGACTGTTTTCATGGGGACAGGATAATGGGCGCCGAGACTGGGAGCCGGAAGAAGGCTTTCGGAGACACTGACTGGGAGCGATGGAGGTTGAGGTGGCCAGGCCCAGAAAGTTGCTGCTGGGATCGGGACAGAGCGTCAGGCTGAGACTCACCACTTAGGGGTTTCTGCAGGGGGAGCCCGGAGCTGAGCCCAAGCAGCTGACAGGTGGGCCTGATGAAAAGTGGGCTTTGGGGCCTCAGTTCCTCCCTTCTTCCTCTTGGGGTTTTTATTAACTATGGGTGCAACACATGGGGCAAAGCCAAGACCCCTGCGGCAGTGGGGTCAGTACCAAAAGCTTACTTTTTTGTTTCACTCTGCCGAGTCTTACTTCAAACTTACCTTTTGATGGCACTCTGGTGGCAGGCTACACTTTCTTATGGCTGAACTCTTATCTGGCTAAGCCCACCGAGCAGGAAATCAGGACTATTACTTATTGGGCTCCTCTAGATCCAACATATGTCAGTCAGAGGTTGGGAAGGGACTTAGGCCTGAGCTTGAAACCCAAGGGAGCAAAGGGGAGACTCAGGAGCATGGGAATAAACATCCTTGATGATGTAGACAGAGGAGGGCGGGAAGATGGGGGAGTGAAAAGATGAGGCATTCTTTTCCTATGGGGCTTGACCCAGCTCTGGGTATGCAGCTACGCATGTGCACGACCACTGAGCTACATTACTATGAAGAGGCTTCTTTCCATGGCTTCCAGAGCACAGTCTCTGCAGCAGATCCAGAAGTAAAACTATCTGCCTGGCATATGGCACCGTCCCCTTAGCTCCTGCAAGGACCCTGCCTTTTGAGTGACTTTCCAGATGAAGACATCATCTGAAGCTCTCAGAGGGGAGAGCTTGCCTGGGATGCTGGGGGAGATGAGGATGAGGGGATGGCAGTCTATTCCATGTAGATCGGCATACTTGAGCACTGACTGGCTGGGTGGTGGACCATTCTGAGTGCAAAGGTGGGTGGCCACTTTGGGGGACTCACAAAGAATTCTGCCTGCAGCAAGAAGGGGTCCAGGGCCTTTTCGTGCAGCTCCTCTGCCCGGAGGACACGGGAGGCACTGAGCAGGTACTCGTGGGCTGACTCCTCTCGTGGGGACACCAGGTAGCCGAAGCCCTCCTCATTGCAGCCGGGGGTACACATGTCCAGGGTCAAGGAGACATTGGAGCCCCTCCTGCAAGGGTCACAGAAGAGGATATTAGCCTTAGGCATGAGAGAAAGGAAGGTAGTTAGTGGAAGACAGGGGTTGGGAGCGCTAGGAAGAGGGATGTGAGCAGAACCTGTCCTAAGGAGCGCACAGCTCTGCCCATATCCCTGTCCCCTCCTTCCCACGGCGACTCGCTCCCTCATCTCCTCCCGGTCCCCCTCCATTCTCCCCCATCTAACCCTATCCCTTCCTTCTCATGATACCCCCCTCTTTCCTCCCACCTACCATCCCCCTTCTCCCCACGATGTCCCTACCCTAGTCCACTACTATCTGACCCAGCCTATCAGGTCTCATCAGGACTGGCTGTGTTGTCTTCCTCTGTGGCCTGGCAAGGCTGCTCCCCCACCCCGGCCAGGAAGAAGTGATCAAAGAGCCAGCCACTGAGTTCATGTCAGGGACAGCCCCTGTTCCCCTTATGGGACCCCCAAATGGAGACTGAACTGCCCATGGGCATCATTTGAGTAGGGAGTCTAGGTCCTCTCTATGCATGGTCTTTGGTTGGTTGGACCCTGGGCCCAGAATTTTTTTTTTTTTTTGGCTCTATTGGTCTCCTTGTGGAGCTCCAGACCCTTCCAAGCCTTTCTATCCCTTCTATAAGATTCCCTGCACTCTGCCTAAAGTTTGGCTATGAGTCTTTAAACAACAAGGACTCTAAGGAAGATGCTTAATCCTCAGTCAGAAGGGCAAACAGGATAGACACCAGAAGTGGGAGAAGTCAGAGAACAGGACAGGAGTCATTTAGTATTTTCTATGACATTCTGTGGGTAACTCAAACTGGATATGAGCTGGCTTACTTAGCTCTAAACAGAGGGTGTCACTACCTCCCAAAGCATGCTCAGGAAATCCTCTGGGGCACTCTAGGGAAACAGGGTTCCATGCCAAGCAGTTTTGAGAAATGCTATCTACTGCCCTTAGCCAAGTTACAAGTCACAAGGAACACAGGTAAGTCAAAGGCACCAAGCCCCATAGAAGGAAAGTAACCCTGACTTTCTCAAGCCAAGGAAAGCATGAGTGTGCATGTGTGCACACCCGAGCATGATTGCACATGCATGGGAAGGAACCGTATTTTCTGGCATTCATCTTGAGGTGCCCTGCTCAACATGCATTCCTGGACAAGTACACATCTACACACAGGACGGCCCTGTATTCTAACCCAGGGGCTAGGCATCTACGCTCTGAAGGGAGCAGAGACTGTGATCCTAAGCCCACCCTTCCTCTACCCCTCCCACCTCTCCTGCAGACCCACGGACTTGACAGTCAGCGAGGTGGGGTCAGCCTCAGGCTTGATGTCCATCACACAGTCAAACACAGGTGTCTCGGGCACCGGGTCCAGGTCCAGGAAGTCGCCCTCTGCCTTCTCCTCCATCCACTCTGAATACGTGAAGGAGGGCTGGCGGCTTGCTGACTGTCGCCTGTCCTCTGAGGGCAGTGGGGCAGGAGGCTCTGGGGGTGCCTTGAGGAAGTGCCACACCTGCTTGGGAGGACGCAGCCTCATAGACCCGGGAGCACACTTGCTGCCCTCTGGGTTCACGAAGCACTGGTGGGACTGAGCCATCGATGCCGTAAGGCCTGCAGACACCTTCCCCTGGCTCCTACACGCCGGGTTCCACCCCACTCTCCCTCCCTGCCCCCAGTTTCTTGTGGATTTAATCCTTCTGGGTGGATCCCGGGGTTCTTTCTGCCTTGGCCCTTTCTCTCAGCCCCAACCACTTCTCGAAAGGAGCCTCTTGCTTTCAGGTGGCATGCTGGCTGAAGGAGGGGAGACCTTCTCTGCCCTCTTCAGACCCCAGGTCATCCCGCCTATGCACCAGGTGGATCTGGCAGGAAGCAGGGCTTTTGAGAGAGGGCAGGACAGTGCTGAGGCTAGGGAGAGGGAGATGCCTTACCAGGGTGGTGGCGATGGCCAGGCCCACCGTCACAGCAACTAGCAGCAGGCTTGGGATCCCCCAGGTCCCCGAACCCAGCCAGGCCTGGGGAACATCAGACAACCTGGTCAGCACACTGAGGGCCGGAGAAGGGCAGTGTTCTTATCTATTTCATCTGGGTCTGGGTGTGATGTACACAGAAGGCCTTTGTTCTTGGAAGCATTTCTTGGACTCAGCTGTCTCAGCCAGGTGTCATGAGGGTGGGACCGGAAGCCCTAGCTTAACCCACTCCACCCCACCGTCCTAGGGGTCCCCCAGAGTTTACTCACCACAGGTCCCAGATGGTTCAACAGTGTGAGCGAGGAGGAGATGAGGTCTGTGGAGTTCTGCAGCCAGGAGTGGCCATGGCCACTGAGCCAGAGCACCCCACAGGCAAGCTGGGGCAGTCAGGGGAGCAGACTGAGCTCACAGCCGCGGCTCTTTGCCCCTATACTGCCCTGTAGAGCTCACCTTCAGCCCAAACCTGGGCCCCCAGGAAGCTACTGAGCCTCTCAGACTGGGCAGTGGAGGGAAAGGGCCATGTACCCAGAGGAGGCCTCAGCACTCTTTGGGAGAAAAGCTAATCACAGGCAGCTGAGGCAGAGCGCTTCCCACAGGAGACCACACAGGGATACGCAGAAGAAAAGTCTTCTTAGTTAGGGGACGAGGGTTGGCAGGATATGAGGAGCTTAATCCCAGAGACTGCATCTCAGAACTCCAGCCTTCCCTTCAGACTGGTCGTGAAGACTTGGAGTAACTGAGGCCATCAGAAAGGCCCTCCTCCCTCATCCTCCCCAGGCAGCCATCTTGGGGAGAAGTAGAAGGCCATCCCACAACCCACCCTCTCCTCAGGCCCTAGTGAGGCCTATGACATCCTTACCAGGAACTGAGAGACAGCAAACAGGCACAGGCCGCTTCTGACGGTGAGGGAGTGGCTCCCTGCGCCCTGAGGTGGCAGCTTGTGAGCTGGCTCAGAGGGCGGTGAGGGCGATGGGGGTGGTGGCACCTCTTTCGTCTTGCTGGGGTGTCCTTCGGCCTCGTCCAGCGCCTCCATCTCTACTGGCTGGGGAAGACCTGCGGAAGGTGGGACAGGAAGGCTTGGTGACTCTGGGCTGTCTGAGCACAGGGCTTAGCCGACCTCTGGTGGTCTGGCCCCTTTCAGGGTCGCTGTGGCTTCCTTCTCAGTCCTGGCTCAGCCAGCGAGGCCCCACTCACAGCCGTCAGCGTCGGTTAGCAAAGCGATATTCACCTACCTTCGTCAGAAAGAGCTACGTGTGGGTGGACAAATTATTTCTCTTTTCTTTCTGCGGTAAGAGAGTTAAAATGGCGGGGGTTTTCGGAGTTAATATGCTGTGTTTACGCAGTCCATTCTTCTCCGTTTCTTAAGGAAACAAAACAACTACCTCAAACTCAATTAAAAAAGCAAGGGGAAGGAAAAAAAAGAATACAGCGTAAGCAGGCTGTGACCCTGAACAACTCACCCACCCCTGCTCTCCAGAGTTCTGTCTTTTGTGATGTGTGCTCCGAGTAGAAGGCTGAAATCCGGGGCTGATTATGGCTGTGCAGCTCCCCCTCCTCTGAGACCCTCACACCAACTGGGAAGCGGAGGTCAGGGCAGTGCGGAAGAAAGTTTTGGCGAGAGGAATAGATGCTGGCTATCTGGGCTCTAGTCCGGGTATGACTGCGAGTTGTATGCAAAGCGTACTTGTTTTTTGAACCTCAGTTTCCCCTTCTAAGAGATGGGGATTGGGGTCAATATTAGCCTTTCCCTTTAAAGAAAATTATTATTTTTAGGTGTATGTGTCTGAATGTGGATATGTGCACGTGAGTGTAGGTGCCCAAGGAAGCCAGAGTCATTAGATCCCCTGGAGCTGGAGTTACAGATGGTTGTGAACTGCCAGACATGGGTGCTGGGCACTGAATTTGAGTCCTCTGTAAGACCAGCAAGTGCTATTAACCACAGAGCCATCTCTCTGAAAGCCATCTCAGCCTTTCTCTTCTTAAAAAAGTATTTATTGAGAGTATGTGTGCATGCCTTGGTCGAAGGATAGCTTTTGAGGCAGAGCCTCTCTTGTTCCGGTTGCTGGGCTGCAGGTGTTCCCAGCTCTGTCTCCTGCCTTTTCTCCCCTTAGAAATGTGAGGACTGCAAGAGCAAGATACCGCATTCAGTTTTCCTGTGTGGGTTCTGGGATTGAACTTGGGCGGTACCCCCTTTTTCCTCTTTTTCTCCCCTTCTTTCCTTGTCTTCCTGCCTTTCTCTCTCTCTTTCTCTCTTTCTGGCAGGGTGTCATGAAATCCAGGCTGTAGCTCAGGATGACCCTGCACTTCTGATCCACCCCCCGCCCCCCCCCCCGACATGTACCTCTGGAATTCTGTGATGTCAGATGTGCACCACCATGCGCTGCTGGGAACCACGCCCAGATCCTGGGCAAGCAAGGCAGCCACTTTACCAATTGAGCTTCATCTTCAGCTTACACTCTTGTCTGAGTCCCTGTACCCTGTCAGATAGCACAGGCTGTCATGAAACGCTCTGAGGACCTCTGCCTGTGCCCACAGAGCGGAAGCTTTGCTGGGTGCTGAATCTGGAGGCTGCTTTTCCAAAGAGTCCTCCCTGTAACACCCTGGCTTAGGTCTGGGCCTCTGCATACGGTGTGGAAAACCAAGACCGGCCTCCTCACTGGGTTCCAGATGTTGGGGATTTCCACCCAAACTCAGATCACCCAAAAGAAAGAGCCTGACAAAATGTGTACAGTGGGGCAAGGCAGTTGGGATGGGGCTGTCCACACATCCCTACGCATGTGGAGCTGTGGGCTTGTTTTCTGTTTGGGAAGACAACAGAAGCACACGAAGCCAACACAGCTGCACATGTGTTCAGTCAGTCACTCAGCATTTCCTGAGGCTCTCACCAGACTTAGATTCACAGGGCTATGCAGGAATGCTGGTCCTGGAGATGCCTTGTTAAAATCCCAGCTCCTCACTGCCAGCCGCGGACCCTGAATGGTTCCTTGATGCTGCGGTCCAGCCACATCCTTGTAGTCCCTCAAGTGAGCTGCTGCTGTGCTTCGCCTATCACTCCTTCTTCCTAGAATATTCCTTCAATACCTTGCCCCCTCCTCTGCCTCTGTATGTGTCACCTAGGAAACCCCTACTCATTGTAGTTGTCAATTAAATGTCACTGGGACTAGGTTCTGCCCCTTACCCATGCCACCCCTCCATCCTGCCACACACAGCAAAGTGCCTAGACATGGCTCTGCTCTGAGAGATGGCACACATCAGTTCACTATTATTCACACTATCCCTAGGAAGTTATTACTGCCTTCGCTTCCCCTTTGTACAAAGGGGAGATGAGGGGCAGAGTGGCTAACAGCCAAGGGGACCTGTTTGGTGAGTGGAAGCGGTGGGTTCAGTCTGAGGCAGTCCCATGGGGCTCTAGATACACTACACTACAGTTTGTAAAGTGACTTGTAGAATGTCAATGTCTCTATTCCCCTACAAGCCCCTGAAGGCAGAATGACGTCAGTTTGTTTGCTGGCAGGTAGGTTTTGATACATATTTATTGGGGGAGTGCTTGATAGACAAGTGATATTATTTTTCCCTGTTCCCTTTGTTTGAGACAGGTGTAGCTCTGGCTGGCCTGGAACTCACTATGTAGATCAGGCTGACCTTGAACTCACAGAGACTGGCCCGTATCTCAAGGGCTGGGATTAAAGGCGTGTACCAGCCTGCCTGACTCCTTCTCTTCTTCTTTTACTCAATAAGGGATTGGGGCATAAAACATACTTTGCAAAGATGCTATGAAGACTTTAGATGCTATAGATAAAACTGTATGCTTCCTGATACTTTGCTAACGGTGGACTGTGTAGAAGCCAGTGCCCACCACTGTGGGAGGGTGATTTCTCCGGGGCAAGGCCTGTGTGCACACTTTTGATGGTGATACCATGTGGGGGGGTGGAGGGTGCAGGCCAGGGACACTGCCGTCTCTGCCCAGCTTAAGCTCTAGCCCTTGAGTCACGTCTCGCCCCTGGGCATTTTTTCTCTGCATAGTACACACAGGGACTAGAACTGGACTTTTGTTTTTGTCTGTTTCTAACCTCCAAGGATGACAACATTGTAGACTGGGACTTTGTTGCTTTCTTTTAAAGACTCTAGGTTTTCTCTAACCTAGACTAAGGCATATCTGTACTCATTTTGATATTAAAATGTTATTTTTTCCCCTCCCAAAGTTTCGAATCAGATTTGTGCTTCAGGAAGTTGGGTGACATTTACCCTGTGGCTTTGCCCTTGGGGTTGCATGCGCTCTGACTGAGAAGCTTGAAACTTGCCTGCAACAAAGTTTCATGCAGCCACTGTACTATGACTCGGTAGATGAATATTTAATAATGTGGAAAGAAAGTTTGGAAGTCTGGAGTGGAAAGGTGAGGTTATGATGCAGTATGATTTTATTGGCCTTAAAACGGAAGAGCGCGCCTGATGAGGAGGAGGAGGCAGCGCACACTGCCAGTGTGAGATCTGATGCAAAGTAAGTGTTAACAACAGTTTTTATTTACTTATTGAGAAAGGGTGCCACCGTGTAGCCCTGCTGGCCTAGAACTCTCTGTGTAGACTAGGCCAGCCTTAAACTCACAGAGATTCACTTTCCTCTGCCTCTAAGTGTTTAGATCCAAGCCATGTGCCACCGTGTCAGTTATGGGGGGAAAGAAGGGAGAGAGGAGAGGTGATTTTATTTATATATCTTAAATTCCTATCTATCTATCTATCTATCTATCTATCTATCTATCTATCTATCTATCTATCCATCCACCCACCCACTCACCCCCTATCATCCATCCACCCACCCACCCACCCACCCACCCACCTACCTACCTACCTACCTACCTACCTACCTACCTACCTATCTATCTAAACATATTTGTAGCAAGGAAGACAAAAGAGACAAAAATTCTGAGTTCATCCTAATTAGTACTCTTAAGTTTCAGGCCCAGACTCCACACTTAGAAATGTGGGATATAGAGAATGACAGTGCACATAGCATCTAACATAACAGCCACTCAGATGCAAGCACGCCCCTCCGAACACCTGTGGTACTTACATTTGCACATAGGAGACAGCAGACCAAGTGCATGTATATGATGGGTGCGAAAGGGAAACACAGGCTGACGGAAGATCTCAGAGACAAAGGAGGAGGCTTTACACACTTTTTTTTTTTTTTTTGAGACAGAATCTCATGTATAATAGGCTGGTTGCAAAGTTACAATGAGGCTGAGGACAAACTTGAACTAATCCTCCTGCTTCTACCTCTCAAGTGCTCGGGTGACTGACATGCACCTGATTTGATGTGGCTATGGGGACCAAGCCCAGGTCTTTGTGTGTGTTAGGTGGGCATTCTACCAACTGAGCTATATAGCTCTCGTCCAAGGCTCTGCATTTAAAGAAAAAAAATATCTGGAGGTTCTGATGAACCAAATGATGAAATTTATCTGGCGCTAGGCATATATACATCTTTCAGAGCAGAATTTATTTAAAATCATTTTTTGGAGTCAGCTAGATGACTCAGTGGATTAAGGTTCTTGCCACACAACCTGGCACTCTGAGTTTGATCCCTGGAACCTACATAAAGGTGAAAGGGGAGAATCAATTTAACAAAGTTGTCCTCTGATCTTCACATGTGTCATGGCATGTGTGACCCCTCCAATCTCTCTCTCTCTTTCACACACACACACACTATTGATAATATGAAAATTAAAAATATTGGGCACCAGAAAACTGGCTCAGAGGCTGAGAGCACTCACTACTCTTTCAGAGGACCAGAGTTCAGTTCCCAGCACCTACATTAGGAGGCTCCCAACTGCCTGTAATTCTAGCTGAGGAGATCTGATACATATGCTTCTGACTCAGCAGGCACCCCATGCATGAACGTTAACATCTGTATGTATATATAGGCATGAAATAAAAATAAAATCTTTTTACATTTGAAAGTTATTTTCTGGACAAAACTATCAGGTTAGACACTATACACATACTACACTATGCACACGATCTGGACTTCTAATTAAGAAGCCTTGATCTCTGGGGGTGGGCAGTGGGGGTCCCGGACAGAAAGTGGTAGAAACAGCAGACATGGAGACTGCTGGCATCCTACCCCATTTTAGCCTCTGCTCATGTGTGTGTGAGTCCAGCACATGCTTATGAGAGTTTGCTTCCTTGCCATTCAGGAAGGATTTGCTGTATGCCTACTTTGCCGGCCACTGGGAATTTAGCAGTGAGCAAGCAGTCCTGCCTGTAAAGATACAGGTCCTGGCCCATTAGTCCTCTCGGCTGATGGTGCCACTGCTTGTCCTGTCCTCCCTTTCACCCACTATCACGTTCTGGGAAAGGTGACCTCACCTCACTGGTCTGGCTGTGCTCTTTTAAAAGGACTTGCACTGGGCCTCTCTACGGCAGATGTTGCCACTAGCTCCAGCTGTCAGGGAGAGGCAGCTGCTTGCATGGAGGGTTAGCTTCATGTTCACAGGAAGGTAGCTGCTTCGACGCCCAGGGAACGGCTCAGCAGCCGCTTGCCTACAGGCGATCTGCTGTGAGGTCCTTGACAGGCTTGCCTCCTGAGTAGGGCAAAAGGAGCTCTTCCAGGTGAAGAAGCACAGGCTTAGAGAAGTTAAGCATCTTTCCTGAGTACATGCAGACCTGAGCTTTGAACCCGGGACTTCCTAACACTAAGAACAGTTTCTTTTTGCCATATGCTTCTTAGGAAAGGGCCAGCACAGGTTGGGAGGGTAGTGAGAGCTTGGAGGCCCTCATGCCCTCCTGGTCCTAGGGTGCTGGTGCAGCTTTTGCACATGGTTTACGGCAGATGGATCCTGGGAGGCAGGATCAGTAACCCGGGCCAAAACATCTGCGATCCCGGGGAAAGCGTGAAGGCCAATGGCCTTCAGATGTCAGCTGGAGCACGTGAGGACACGATGAGCCCTCTCTTGTACCCTGGCTCTCAAATGACACCATTCAGCTCTGCAGTTCCTCTGCCCGGGGGCTGGTGCTGCGGAGCTCAGAACCACAGAGGCTCCCCAGTGACTCATCGCTCTCCCAGCGTCAGCCCACGAGAGCTGGAGCTGCAGCCTGCCTCAGCTGTTCCTGTGCGTGCGGAGGGAGACAGTCCCACTGGGCTTTTCTCAGAGTGGCCAAGAGTGACCGCCCAGCCGAGCCTACCATTCACAGGAGCCATGCCCACCTGAGGATGACACTTAGTTCTGTTCTGGCTTCCAGAGCCTGGGACAATTTGAAAAGACTGAGGGACAATTTGGGGGCACAGCTTACCCAAGGCTAACAGGTGCCAGTGGCAGAATACAAGGGTTGACTGCTACCCCAAGCATTATAAGAAAACAGATCCACACCATGTACCCACATAAGACAGCGTTTGCGATAGTTCAAGCTGGGCCAAGGGTGATCTCGGACTCCTGACCTTCCTGCCTCCACTTCCTGAATTCTGGGATCACAGATGGGAGCCACCATGCTGCGCTCTGGAAACAAACTGTGTCCCACATGCTGGTGCAGTCCCCAGAGTGCTATGAGTACTGACTGCCAACCCTCCCAACACCCCAGGAAGTAGAGTCACATGAGAGTGTGTGTGTGTGTGTGTGTGTGTGTGGTTTTTGTATGTGTGCAGTGTGTATGTGTGTATGGTTTGTGTGATGTGTATATGTGTAGTGTGTGTGTGTTTGACTGTGTGTGTGTACACCCTCATGTGTGTTAGTGCAGGCCAGCAGGGTTCTAGGAGCGCCAGGAATCCTGGTGAAAGAACATTCTGGCTCCTCTCTGCAAAAGGCTATGGGCAGTAGATGCAGGTTTCTGGGAATGTCCATTGGCTCCTCACCACACCTCTGTCCCATCAGTCCTGCTCCTAGTGAACACCAGGACTGACAGCACAGAAGTGGCGCGGGATGACAGGTGCCTGGGGGAGCGGTGAGTCTCTCCTGGGGTGTAAGCTGATGGGCGGCAGGACCTGCACCTTGTATCTGTGTGCGCACAGGCCAGAGGTCAACCTCTGGTGTTCCTCACTGCTGTCCACCTTATTCTGAAGGCAGGGCTTCACTGGCTGGCCAGTGAGCCTCCCGGACCTCTTCTTCCCACCTCCCAGGAGCTGGCCATGGTGGATTATAAGCACTTGATGCTGTACTTTTAAAAATCTTGTTTTTGTGGATGCTAGAGATCCCAACTCAGGTCTTTGCACTTTGGCAACACTTTCCGGAGTAAGCCATCTCTTCAGACTCAACACCCACATTTTATTCATCTCTCTGTTTCTTCAGCAGGCAGGATGGGGTAGAATAAGAGGACTATTTTGGGCATGAGAAGATTCTGGACCAGAAGGCAGGTGCTCACCATTCTCAGCCCCGTGACTTGGGAAGGGTAAAACCTCTTTGTAGTTGTTTGAACAAGAGTAAATCCTCAACGGCCCCTTCATCAGTAGGGGGTCCACGGCTCATGTCAGGCAGAAGGGATGCCACATGCAGATTGCCAGGCTGGGTATGGAAACCCTACGTGTTGTTTGCTGGCTTCTTTTATGAAATGTGGCTGCCTGCTGGAGAGAGACTTCAGTGACCTCTTACAAGCTCTGATGGCAGAGCTAAAGGGACTATTCTTTTACAGTTCTAAAAAACAGAAAGACGTTTGAGAGAAAGCGACTTGCCCAAAGCTGTCCCCGCGGGTGGAAAGCTCGGGACACAGACCCAGCAGGCCTGGCGCTAGCACCTGTCCTCTTGTCCCGGCTCTGCCACCTATCCTAGACTGCAGCGGCTGCTGCGCTTGCCTTTCCTCCGGGACAGAGGGGGCAGTGTGGGGCCAGGCCTCCCTCGGGCACTGTCAGTCACACTCAGTGGGTGGGCTTTTCTGGCTAGAGAGACTCTTAAAATAGAATTGGGGCCAAGACAGTAGTAGGGGTTTGGAGATCAAGAGTACGTACTCACTGCTTAGTCTGCAGTGGGCGTATGCCTCTGACCACTGCTCACACACTGGAGAGTCTCTGCCAGGGGGCTTGATGGGAGACTGTGCCTGTAAACTCAAAGGAGGCAGACTTTCGGGGAACTTGAAGGCTCTACTAAGGCTGGACCCAGTCTGTCTTCTGGGCAGGTAACGTCTTGTAGTGGCTAGAAACCCAAAGATTTTGAGTCTTACAGATGGAGGCTTGAGGCTCAGCGTTGCCATTTATTCCATGTGTGACCCTGGATAAACACTGTGGCTTAGGATCTGAACATAATCCTCCTCTAGAAAACAGATGTACAAACACTATCTCACAGGCCTTTTAGGATACCATGAAGTAAAAACACACAAATGTTCATATGGTGCCCAGCAGATCATGAATGCTCAATAAATCATACCCAAAGGAAGAGATGAGGTGGGCAAGAGGTGGGGGGGGACAGGCAGTGGTGAGGATTTCCTTTCCATCTGCCAGCTGAGCCTCCAGGAGGACAATGAACGGCCCACCTGGATGTAGGCTGGGGCTTTGAGACTGCTGGCTGAGGGCTGGGTCAGTGAGCAGAATGGGCACGGACTGGGGGGCGGGGGGGGGGAGGCGGTGAGTGAAACAGCCAGGCTTTGTCTCTGCCAGTTAATTAAATCCAGAATGCTAACAACGCTCTCAAAACAAAATGCAACTCAAGTGCGGTTTGGACGGGATATAATGGAATGGCTCTGGGTGAAACTACAAACAGCTTTGCAGCTGCTGACAAAGGCTAAGCGCTCTGTGCTTCTCTGGAGTGGAGGCTCCAAACTATGAGGGTGAAAAGCTTCACTGAGACTCTGTGGGTGCATTCTCTGCCCCAGGCACCACACCAAGAACTAAAGGAGCAAACAGCAGAGACCCTGGGGTGATGGGGTACGAGGACCCCTCAGTGCCTGAGACCGAAGCACGAGATAGATGGAGGGTGAGAGTTTCTGGTTTCACCTTCTCATTTCTCCAATGAGGAAATGAAGGTCCATGGAATAAGAGTCTTTTTATAATTTTATTTTTGAGACAGGGTCCCACATAGCCCAAGGTTGGCCATGAGCTCAACATGCAGCTGAGGATGACCTTGAGCTCCTCACCCTCCTCCCTTCCTCTCCTGAGTGTTGGGATTACAGGTGTGTATCACCACACCCTGGTTCTGAGTTTGTCCCCAAATTCCCTCACTTAGCTCTTTCATTAGAGAGCAAAGAGTTTTCACAGGTGTTGTATGGAGGTAGCCTGAAAGACTGGGGTCTAAGACTCACTACCGGGCCAGGCCACAGCCTAGCTTGGAGTTCTTTAGCAGTTTCTACTAAATGACCTCAGAAATCCAAACCCGCTGCTTTCTACTGCGCTTCTCTTAGGATGAAGGACGAAAGGCCTCACCATGGCTGGCAGGAAAGGTCTAACATTCTCCGCCTCCCCAGGCTCTACCTGCATGGTCCGCCTCCAGGTTCACTGCTGAACTGGTCTGAAACAGGAGGGTGGACTCCAAGATGAAAAGTTCAAAAAAATATTTGCAAAGTATCTGCCTACTTTGGCTTGCTTTCTGTTGCTGTGATGGACACCATGACCAAAAGCAACATGAGGAGGAAAGGGTTTATTTCTTCTTACAACTTACACTGCAGTCTATTATACAGGGATCCGAGGCAGCAACCTGGAGGCAGAAGCTGAAGCAGGTTTCACAGGCACTATGTGGGAGCGCCCTGAAGGACTGATATTGGCTTATCGCTGCTGCTTTTTGGCCTGCTCCTGTGGCTCACTTAATTTTCTTTTTTTTCCTCTGTTTTTTCCTCCTTCCTTCCTTCCTTCCTTCCTTCCTTCCTTCCTTCCTTCCTTCCTTCCTTCCTTCCTTCCTTCCTTCTTTCCCCTCCCCCCCCTTTTTTCATTTTTGAGACAGGATTTCTCTGTGTAGCCCTGGCTGTCCTGGACTTGCTTTGTAGACCAGGCTGGCCTCAAACTTAAAGTGATCTGCCTGCCTCTGCCTCCATGAACACTGGGACTAAAGGCGTGTGCCACCACACCTAGCCCAGTGGGTGGGTGGGGGCCTCCCACAATAATCATTGAACAAACTGCGTTATAGACTTGCCTACAGGCAATCTGGTGGAGATAATCTTTCACGTTCCAGTTCTTCTTCTCAGTGGACTCTAGTTTGTGTCACGATGACAAAAAACTAACCATCACAGTGAGGAAGGAATAAGGCCATGTTTCTCACCTGGATTATTGATGGGAAGAATGACGGAGGAGAAGCACCTTCATGCCCATTGCCAAATGTTCAGGGACATAAAAAGAGCAAAATATCAAGGCACACATGGTGCCATGGTGGAGCTTAAAACCGCTTATTATACCACGGAACAAACTGAGATCCAACATGAAGCACGAGCATTTCACTTAGCGTGGAGTTATTGGCCAAGAAACGGACTGCAAGTTGAAAACACCCTAAGTAGACATGGATTTCTCCCACTTGACCTACTGAAGAGCAAGCTTAGCAGTAAGAACCTCCATGGTGATCTGGTTGACGGGAAGCCTAGGTTCCACATTGTTGCCCAGCATCCACTTGGAATAACATACTGTATGTTGCTAGCATGGGAGAAGATCAAAATGTGAAGTTGTGTTTCTACTGCTTCACCTTCAAGTCAGAACAAAACAAAACACCTTTAATTCGAACCATTGTTAAGTCACGGACTGCCTATTCAATATACACAATTAAAATATAGAATATGAAATGTAGACATTATTCAGCAAGAGGAGAAATATGAATAGACATTAAACACATGAATAATGTCTAGAGGGGCACAGCTGAGAGGAAAGGAAGTCCCTGTGGGCCACTGAGAAGCATGGCCTGCCATGCTCTGAAAACTCTCAACACCCATTTCTACCTCCAAGGAAACCAAAAACCAAACACTGAACTAGGAATTGGTTCATTGTCTAAAGAGAAAGACAGGACAGAAGCCTGAGGCTCTTGTTCTGTCTCCTAAAGCTGGGAGATCTGGAGAGAGCCTGCTTGGGAACCAACAGCTCCCAGCAGGAAAGGCTCTTGGGTGTGGCTGCAGCATGGATGACTGTCAGGAGCCGTGAGTCCCCTCCTCCCTGAGTGGGCTCACCAATGTGACCTCTGAGTCATTTTGCTGGTTTTCTACAAGGAAACAGGATTCCGTGTTTCCTGGTCAGCTGTCTCTAGAGAGGCTCCACAGCATTAGCCAGACCCCACTGGGATTCACGGGCTAGGGGCAGTCCCAGGTTTGGGGTCTGTCAGCAGGGCAAGAAGGGGCAGGGTCCCCACCACTTAGAGCTACTGTTTAATTAGTGTTTTGGAATGGTCAATCCTTTTGTGTAAAAATGATTTCAGAAAATGCATAGAGATCACCTTTTCCTAAAAGAATAAAGGGTTAGTTCTTCCACAATCCCGCCACAGCTAGAAAGACACTGGTTTTATGTTGGTGTTTTTTCTGGACGATGGCTCTTGGTTTGGCCTTATAGCGGAGGAACTGGGCTTTCCTCTTTTACTAGGTAGCCTTCTCACAGGTGAGGAGTCCAGGAAGCCAAGAGGACATTAATGTCCTCACTTCTACCCATACACAAAGGTTCTCTGTGCATCCTGGCCGGAGTCTGGCCGTTGAGCATGTGTTCTCTTTCCTTGTTTTCTGAGAAGCCACACACTGCTGTGTATGTCTCTAGTTTGCAGGAGGTATGTTTGGGCTCAGCTGTGGGTGAGAATGCCCGAGCCCATAAGTGCATGTAAGCACCCTTGTAGAGGATGGAGCCAGCTAGGCTGCTTCTGGCTTCCTCCAAATGGCGTATTTTATTACAAAATGTCAAGGAGTCATTATTTTATCCTGGCTTCACTCATAACTATGAATCTGGCTTTCCAACCCCTTACAGATGAATGTTGTCTGGGTAGAAGGGCAGGAAAAATTTCATTTCAAAATTTATTGACTCCATTTCCAACTTTAAACTCTTTTGAAATAGCACACAGTGGTTTTAGAGTGTTGGGGACGAGCCTGCATACAGCCACGCTCTTCAAGTAGGGAGAAGAGCCAAACACTTGAGTAAGCAGAGGTGAGGAGCTGAAATAAGGAAAGACAGAGACAACGGGGCATGAAATGGGAGAGGCGAAATGAAGTTTAGGAAAGAAAGGAGTGTAGGAGTTGCAGAGAAGGTGAAGGATGTTAAGGCAGACGAGGGTGATGTAGATTCCTGAACATGGTCCATCAAGACGTGTCATGTTTCTTCCTCTGCTTGAATCTGGGCTGAATTTGTGGCTAGCTTTGATCAATAAGTCAAAATAATGCTATAGTTTCTGAGGTGTAAGAAATCTGAAGCCTCTGCTTCCATCCTCTAAGAATGTTATGTCTTGGAAGTCAGCTGCTATATGAGAAGTTCATATACTTGTGACTACCATGCTGTAAGGTGACCCAGGCTAAGGACAGAGCAAAGCCACAAGGCAGAGACTGAGGCACCAGGAAAACTTTCTTGAACAGTGTTTCTAGGCCACCAGCAGGTGAACACAGTCTGGTGGATAACCTCAGCTAGTATGGAACCAAAGAACACCCAGCGATCCCCTCCTGACCCTTAGCAGGTAAGATGGTCTCTGTTTGAAGCTACTAAGTTTTGAGACCGTTTATAAGGCAGTAATGGCTAACTAAGGCAGATACTGAGATCTGGAAAGAGCAGATGAGCTGGGGCAAAAGGATGATGCTGAAAGGACATATTTTAGGGTTATAAAGAATATATCGAGAGCTTCAGTGACTTGACACTGGACAAAGCAAAGGAAAACGGAGAACATCTGTCCTCGCCGTGGGAACTGGCGCATTCTCGTCTACCTCAGTGGGCTTTGGCCTTGACCTCTGTGGAGGCAGCAGCTGTGAGACTCTCTTTTTAGTGCCTCTGCACATCCAAGTAACTCTTACAGCCATGTCCACCCCAGGGAAGGACTGGTGCAGAACTTCTCCCACCAATGCGAGTCCCTTTTCCACTTGACTTTGCAAGCAGACAATACTCTGGTCTGAGGCTGTGTTGGCTCTGTGAGATCTCAGGCCTGTGCTGGGGAGTCAGGAAAGAGCTGTAGGCTACCCTCACCATCTGGAGCAGGCTCATACAAATGACCACCACTGTCATCAGCTACCATTTGCTGAGCACCGTGCAACAAATGCTTTCAATCTGTTAACTCATCAGTTATCATAAGCTTACATGTTATATCACATCTTTAGTTTTGAGACTAGAATTTTGAGGTCAAAGCAGATGATCTGCCAGGATGCCAGTTAGTGGCAGAGCTAAAACACAAGCTCAGATCTGTCTGCCTCCCCCAAAGCACTTCAAGGCTCAGCTACACAAGTTCCTGCTCTCACTTCTGTCTTAGTGTCAGGGAATAGCCAAGCTCTACCATTGCTGACTAGTGGATCCTTGGCTGGGGCCTCTTCCCAAGGCAATGGTATTCTAGAATGTTATTCCATCAGTGTCTTAGCACATCCTAACAGTCCAAAGACTCAAACCATCAATCAATCAGTGTAAACATCCCTAAATGCATTAGAAGTCCTTCATGAAAACAGAAACATCAATCTAGTAAAGAAATGGAAACCAGCAGAATGGGGCTTAGGTATATGGCTCAGTGCTTGCATAGAGCCCATGACTTCTACCCCCAACACCACAAAAGAGACAGACACGTATTGAATGTGTGCTGGGGACAAGCACAAACAGCTCCTCAGCCACCTTCCACATCTGGTCTGCCTTCTCTCTGCTTGTCTGCTTGGGTTCCTGCACCTGCTCCCAGGCTGGTTGGAACCAGTCCTAGGTACCAGGCGTGGGTGCTCAGTGAGGACAGGGCTTCGAAGATGGAGAGGTAAGTCTTCCTCTGAGGTTAGCTATCTTCATACTTGATATGCTTGATAGAGGCTCTGGGAGACATGAGTCGGGGCCTGGACACTTCCAGGGAGCCTTTCCTGGTTCCTGAAGTTAAGTTAGGCTGCATAGAAACCTTTCCTGGTGTCCTGTGTCTTTTGAGAGTAGAGGAGCCCATCTGCCTTGCTCAGCACCGTACCACTAATTTGAGAAGTGTTGGATGGAGTGGATGCTCCATAAATTTGTGTTGATCAGAGGACATTTTCAACAGTCCACTGGCTCCTAGCACAAAGCCTCCTAAGTGGCATGACAGGGGTGATGTGAAGGCTATGACCCCTTCATAGGGACTCGTGGGGGTACCAAGCCTTTATTAGCCTCAACCTCCTTTACTCCAAAAAGTGGCACCCCAGATGAGCCATTTCTGCTTCTTGAGACCAAGACCTCCTCCATGGCCACACAGGATAATCCACGGAACACTGGTGAACATACATACAGAGCACTGTCTCTGGTGCTGAGTGCGGTGGGACCTGCCTTCAAGTTATCAAGACTGAGGATGGAAGTAAGGCTCATAGTTACCAGCCCAAGAAGTCATCTCTGTCCCTACCAAAGGGACAAGTTCTAGGTCTTCAGTGTACACTTGAAACCTTGCTTGAACGCAGCTGAACATCACACACTTAACCCTTAGGGCAGCTGGCACTCTCACGCCCCTAGTCAGCTGTAGGGGCCTTTCATTTGCCCACTTCATTCTCATAGAGCAATAATTTACAAGGTCCAGGAGAGGTGCCCATGCACCTACCTGCTAGCCATGCCCTCTTCTCAGGTAGCACTCTAATAATGAGGACTTCACAGTTCCTTTTTACCATGACCTGAAGTGTAAGGTTTTCCCCTCACGAGCATCTTTCTGAGGGTGCATAATGATTGGGGTGAACTGTGGACCATGATTGGTTATAGCGGGTGATGTGCCCACGTACACACATGTAAGGGCCCTTGCAGTACAAGACCGAACAGGAAGTAGTATTCCATTTGAGGCCTCACTTGTGAGCTAGCCTCTCCATGAGCCTGCCCATTGGAAACACTGAAAGCAGGACTTAATGATATCACTCGGCTGCACATCCCTGGTCAGCACCGGCATCATTGTTATCTGCCTCCCGGGTCCCCCACGGAAACTGTTGGATTTGAGGCTCGGCCCCCACCAATGCTGACTGGGGCGGAGGAGCAGGGGACCCAGCATCAGCAGCGTTGTTTTTTTTCATGCAAATGTGAACACCTGCACACCCAAGAGCAGGTAGCATAGGTTTGAATGTACTGATGCGTTTGGATGACGGCAAGCAAGCAAAGTGAGCACGCAAGGGGAGTGTAAGAGAAGAGAGTGACCAGGTGAAAAGGAGCGTGTGCATGAGGGGAGGAAAAAAAAGTCTGTGTGTGCATGGAGAGAAGAGGCAGTCAGGTCTACACCAAGAGCCTACCATGGTTCCTGAAACCAAGAGTGCCCAAGTGTCAGGGAAAGGACAGGGACTGCAGAGGCAAGGGGTGTGTTTCTGATCTTGGTGCACATTCATGAGATCAGGGTGCAGCCCCAGGACAGACCAGAAGAGAATGAGAGAGCTACTGTGCCTTTCACTTGCCAGGAGCTCGTATGGTGGATGAAGGCAGACGGAGTTGCAGAGCCCAGTGAGCCGAGCGTGCAGGGGGAAGGAGACATGCAGGTGTGCGTACCCACCCCCACAGGGCCCTGTGAGCCCGAGGCAGGCCACGTGCTTGGGTGACTGTGTGGGCATGCACACATGTGTGTGTGTGAGCACGCGGCTGAGTGAGATGAGAGCAAACGCAAGTGAGCACGCGTGGGAGTCACCCTGAGCGTGTGAGCAGCCTACCTCGTTGAAGGCAGCTGTGGGCTTCTGGGATTGCTGGTGATGCCTAAAGACATCTTCACTTCAGGAACTAAGGTCTGTATGACCTGCTGATGCTGGCTCAGGTCCGGGTGACCGGGCCCCTGAGTGTTGGTCATGTCGCTCTACTCTGAAGTTTGTGTGGGAATGAGTGAGTCATACTGGCATGGCTGGCCCTCACTCTGACAGTAGGGAGGGAGGGAGGCGACTTAGGGCAGTATTCTCGTACCATTATTCTCATTATGCAATTGCTCACAGTATCTATGGGCTCTTCCAGAGCCCCAGCACCCCAGGGCTATTGGCCGCTATACATTCATTTGTTTTATGTCCAGGTTTCTATTTGGATCAGCAGATATGGATGACAATACATTCCACACCGGCATCCACACAACCATAGCGCTAAACCACCTTCCATTTTCTCCATCTCCCTCTGCTTAGCCCTCATATTTTTCTGTGGTCATCTCCACTCTTATTTGCTGCCTGTCCCTTCCCTTCCCTTCCCTTCAGGCTTCTGTAGCACTACTGTGTGTCAATTGCTGATCTTAGCTCTTTGTTAATTTACTGAACCATCCAACAAAGTCTGCACTGCACCAAAGAATAATCTTTAAAAAATGTTTCCTTTTCTTTTTTATTTTACGGGCATCATTCTTTTGCCTACATGTGTGTCCATGTGTGGGTGTTGGGTCCCCTGGAACTGAGGTTACACACAGCTGAGAGCTTCCAAGTGGGTGCTAGGAATTGAACCCAGGTCCTCTGGAAGGGCAGCCGGTGCTCTTAGCTGCTGAGCCATCTTTCCAGGCCCCCAAAGACTAATCTTCACACTTTCTAGATGGCAGATCCAGGAAGGTGAAGCTGTTACCTCAGTGATTAGTGACTGAGCCACATCTAAGTCTAGAGAACCCACTTTTTTTCTTTAGTTTCTTTAATGTGTATAGGTATTTATTTGCATGTACGTCTATGCACACTACACACATGCATTATCCCTAGAGGCACAGACAATTTGTGAGCTTCCATGCTGATGCTGAGAATTGAACCTGCACCCTCTGGAAGAACAGCCAGTGCTCTTAACAGGTTAGCCATCTCTCCAGGCCCGAAGTCCCACTCATAAGATGTGATGTAGTCCTGTGGGGGTAGGCGCTTTCTCAGTTTAGTTTGTATTGGAGTTGCTGAACCTACCACAGTGCCAGTCATATGTAGGTGCAGTGACAGCGACGGTGCCTAACTCCTCCCTGGGGACAAACCCACCTTCACTCCATCTCCCCCAATCTCCAGACAACGCTGTCTGTATGGAGACAATGGAGACAGAACAGGGTAGTGGTGAGGTCACTGATGCAGGAATGGCTGGACTGAGTCTTCCCTTAACATTATCAACCAATGAAGGGAACGTGGGAAGAGAGCCCAGCTTCCCTGGCCTTGGTCCTGTCATCTGTATGATGGGGGCAGTAAATGATACTGACTTCCTGAGTATTGCATAAGGCAGGCAATGTGCCAGCTTCAATGGAGATGACTAATCTCCTCTTCCATTCGACATTGTTTGCTGGCTCTGGGGGAGGAGAGTTAGAATTAACACATTGCGCTTCTTACTGTAACCTCTCTGCAATGGCTTTGTCCCATTTTCCAGAACTGGCCCAGCACAGAACTTGTCTGTGAACCTTCATTAAGGTAGGGTCTATGTTTCATCTACCACTGTATCCCCAGCACCTATACAGTATCTGAGACACAGCAGGCATTCAGTAAATATTCTTGCTCAACGAATGAGTGGTCACATCTATTTACATCTCCAGGACCTTTGTGGAGATGAATATTCATGTTGCTGTTATTTCTATTTTCAGGTGACGGATGGGGGCAGGTCCAGCAAGGTTAAATGACTCGCCTGTAAACACACAGCCTGTAAATAGCACAGCCAGACTCAAATGCCAAGCCCCATGCCCTTTCCTCCACACCACGCTCCTCCCCGGGCTCCTATACATTATGTCCTACTTTCTGTGGATATTTTCTGGCCAGCGGGGGCCATCTCTGATTGTAGAATCATCTCCAAATCCTATGACTCATATCTGAATCACAGAAGTGTTTAATAGTTGAAAAAGACTTTGATGTCACTAAGATCTCCCACCCACTGTGGAAATCTCCTCTCCGTCGCTTGTCCTCTAATACTTGAATGCCTCCAGTGATGGGCACTCACTCCCCTCCTCTGGACTCATCAGCTCTCTGACTGGACTGCTCTGAGAGCCTGAAGGTAGGCTCTTCTTCCTGTGGGCCCAGCTCCTCTCTCGTGTCTATGTGTTGGGCTTGCGCCATCACCCTAAAATCTGCAGGATGGAGCTGCTGCTCCCCTGCACACGGTGCCCCTCCAGATACTCAGCTTCCACATTCCTTCAGAAGGTTCTTTCTTTCCAGCTTGTTCCTCTGGTCCCCACCAGGACAGCTCCTGGGATCTGCATCCGTCTCCCACTAGAGAAAGCAGGGGTTCCTGGTGCGTGATGGATGAGGGAGAAGTGCACCATGGCTCGGGCTGCTGAAGAGTGTCGGGGACACAGGGAGGGGCAGGGCGGCTGCTGCTTATTTTGATGTTACTGCCTCAGAGTCATCTCTGTTTGTTTTTCAGTGCCAATCTTAAATGTCGTACACGGAGGGTGCCTTTTAGAGCTTCTTACCTTCTATGATCACGAGGTTTCTCAGGTACCACAGGTTTGAGGCTTCAAAGTTAGAATTCAAAAGGCTATTTTTAAAACAAACATTTGGGTGGAGGATATGAACATGTAGGCTGTTCTACAAAGATATGGCAAATCTTCCTTTGTTTCACTTGCCTTTATTTTGTAATATAGCTACACTGGACACTTGTTATAAGAAAAATAACTAAAACCTATACAAAGAAAATAAAACCCCCATTAAAACCCCATTCCCTCTCTTCTCCACTCTAGTCCTTTTAATAAAGTTTATCTCGGCCAGGGATATGCTCTCCAATGGTGGGCCACACTGCCAGCCGCTGGGCACAGTGCCCTGGCCACCTCCATGGTGACAGCCACGGAAGGGGTTTGGGCAGGCAGACTCCCACATGTGTGGTCACCTGGACTGCAGATGCAGGTTCTGACTCCTAGCCAGGCTTCTCTGAAAGATGACAGGCAGCACCGTATGCTGCTTGGCTGCCCTCAGCGCGGACCATGCTCCATTGCTCCTGAGGCCTTCACCAACACATCACTGGTTGGCTACTCTCTGTCCATGCCAGGCTTCCCGGCCTACTCTCTTCCTCTCTACCTCCAAGCACCTCTTCAGCTGTCTGCTCTTCCTCCCAGAGGAGGCAGGGCTTCCCTGAAGGAAACTAGGACAGAAAGACCCCCAGGGAAACAAACTCTCATCTACACAGACACCTTAGAACAGCAAGTCGATGGTCAACCAGGCTTCTAGCTCTGTGCCAGTGGGCACTCTCTCTCTCAAGCCTGAGTTTTTGGGTCAGAGGAGTCCTGAGCACACTTACCTGACAGCCTCTCACTGCAGCACATGTCCAGGGTTCCTCCCTCCGAGTCATCAGCAGCCTGGTTCTCGCTTTCACTCCTGCAGTCAGAGGGAAATTGTCAGGGGAAGTTGGTGGTCCAGGAGCAGGAGTGCCAGCCTCCAGCAAAGATGAAAAGCTGTCTCTCCCTCAGTGTCCCTTTGTTTATCTTCACCTCATCTGGGGGACCCGAGGGAAAGAACAGCTTCCATGGCATCAAGCTGTAGAGGAGAGGCAGGATTTTGCAGGTGTGTCCGTATGTCACCATCATCACCATCACCACCATCACCATCATCACCACCACAGAAGACTGGCTCACCTTCCAGAGACTCTGAAACAGAGTGCTCACTGTGACCCCGTGAAACAAGGCTCATCAAACAAAGCTTAGGAGATTATAGGACTTGCCCAGGGTCTCACCAGAGTGAAGCTTGAGGGCACCCTGGAGAACTCCAAGCTAATGCTCTCGCTGCTGTTATTCTGTTTCCTGAGTCCTCTGAGACTGATGATGACGATGATGATAATGATGATGCATGTATGTGCACATTTGTGCCATGGTATGCATACGGAGAAGAACTGGAGTTACGGGTGGTTGTGAGTCACTATGTGGGTGCTGAGAATTGAACCCTGGTTCAACACGTGCTCTTAACCCCTGAGCCATCCCCTCCCACCCCCAGAAAACCCTCTTTCTAGCCTAGCAGGGTATGTAATGGGCTGCCCTGAGATCTAGTTTTCTTTCTTCACACAGTGAACTGGAAAAAGCATGCTGGAAATCAATTAGATCCCAGGAAGTGTCTTCAGACTCAACAAACACGGAGGGCAGGACACCATGAGGCTCACAGGATTCTTTGCTCTGGCAATGGCCAGCAGTGCAGATGTGTGCCCAAAGGTTCTGGCTCCCCTTCACACTGAGTCTGTGGATGAGAACTGGACACACAAGCCAGGCTGTACCTATCAGAGTCATCCCTTAACATTTACAGTGCATCCAGGGGTCTGGGATCTATGCTGCTGTTGTTGCATCATGGCTATGGCCATGTCCTGAGAGACAGCTTGCAAGTACTCAGGACCAGAGCCTCAGAGATCTTAGCTTTTCCTATGCAGCCTCTTGATGGAGAGCATGTCCTTCAAGACTGTGAGACATCCAGGACCCCCTCACTAGGTCCCCAGTTCAGACTGAAAAAGCTTTAACATAGCTCACTAGCACAAACTTATAATAATTCCAGAAAGTCAGCAGCCTCTCTGTCCTGCAATGAGGCCTTTTCATTGGTCCTGCAGCTCTTTTAGGACGATTACAGAGTTAGATGATCAGGGCAGACAGGCCAGAGTAAAGCTGACTCTTCTCATTCGAGTGTTTTCCACTTTCAACTTGAATTGTCTCATTTTATTTATCCCCTCACTGTAACTGGCAGCATCCCTGAGAATTCCAAGTTCTAGGTGCCAGATGGCCATCAGAGGGACACTAACCTTCAAGGCATCCATGTCTGTAAGTATACTCTTTACCTAATGACCTTGGGCACCCTCCAGACTGGCTCTTGGACCATCCCCCAACACAGTGATAAAATATATCACTTGCATAGCTTGTGAAGTTCCCAGCCTGCACACAGTATGGGGTAGCCCGGAGCTAGAACCAACTCTTCAAAATTCAAATTCATCACATAACCTTCCTTGGAAAAATACTCCATGGCATCCCATTTCACTGAGCACACAGACAAGCATCTTTCAGCGTAGTGAGCTAGATTATTTCTCCTTCGGCCTTGCCTCCTGTCCTTCCTGCCCTTGGCTGGTGACTCTGGACATGCTCCTTCCTTCATGTGCCTCTGCACTCACATTCCTCCACCTGGTGAGTACACACATCTCTGCTCACTGGGACCTTTTCATCACTTGACACAGTTGGGAAGTCCATTTTAATCTCAGCCATTGCTGGGTCAACATCATCGTCAGCCATTAGGATGCAGGCTGCACTAGGGCCAGGACCACTATTGTAATTTTACTTAGCATGCTTCTTCAAAGCCCAGACCAGTGCCTGGTTCACAGAAGGAAGTTTAATAGATTAAAGAACTGTAGAATAGGCAAGTGTCATCACAACGCACTTCAGAAAACATCAGATACCTCAAGCATCCATCATCGGAGCCACTTTTTGGGTGGGCCTTTGTTAAGCCACCTGGAACCCTTCTCAACAGCACTCAAGGAATCGTGGATCTTAAAGGCCTTCCATTTCGCTGAGCAGGACAATGAACACACGAATGCAAAAGTGGGGGCCATGGGGATTGGGTTAGAAATAGCCTCTCAATCCTGAGCTTGCTTTACTGTAAGAGCACTCCTAGATGGAGGACACCCCAAGACAGGAGCCCATGATGTCGTGCAGAAAGGTAACCAAGGTATCTGGAAGGGGACCCACATGTGACTCACACCTGCTTTCACACCTGAGCCACATTCAGAATAGCTCAGTGCTGCATGGGTACAGTGGACTCTATAAATAAGCTTCCTAGAAAATGACTAATTTCATATTCAGAAAAGCAGAAAGGGTAGCACCCAACGCTGTGGAGGAAAACAGAGCAAGAACAAGCTTTGTTTCTGACTCCAGCCCCTATCCCTTCTCAGAGCTGTGTATCTAAGCTGTGACAGGAGTTTGGCCAGATTTCCAAAAAGAAGATGCTTCCTTCTCATAGCACAGAGAAGCCCTGCCTCTGGGTGTTGCCCTTCTCTTTGCCCAGCAGGAACAGAAATAGCAGCTTGGAAAGGATTGCTGTGGGCAACCCTCTCTTCCTCCACCTCTATCAGCTGGGCAACATTTGCTAAAACGGGTGTCAACAGGCACCCGTTCACTCAGTGGCTTCTCACTGCCGCTCTTAGACGCAGAGAGCCCCCAGAGATGACAGGGTGCCTTCAGCTCGCATTTGCAGGGCACCTGCTTTGAGTAAGAACAACAGTCCCGGCAATGCAAGGCTGACTGAGGCAGGGCCCTTCCCCTCTAACCAAAGAGATGCAGTGCTAACGCAATTGTGCCATGGTATTTCCTTTAGCTAATGTCTGTGCACGCAGGAGAGTTCCACTCAAGTCTGTGGGAGGAGGAAGTGTCCTCCAAAGGGAAGGCAACTTGGGTAGTACAAACATTACACTGCAATGGGAAAGCAGGTGAAGCTTTTCCCAGAAGTCATGAGCCCCACCTCCTGCATGGGGAAACCTTGCACTTGGTTGTGTGTGGCTTCCCTGTACTGAGAGATGGCACGGGCCTCCCAATGCCAGCTTGGGCTCAGGAGGTCTGTAGCAGGAGAGGCTGGGGCCAGCAGCATGGGTATAAGGAAGGGACATGGGATTTAGCAGGTGGCATCTGGCCATACGGTCTACATAGCATAAAATCTACTGTTTGTTTATTTACTTACTTATTGAGGCAGTATCATTATGAACACCAGGTTGGTCTTGAACTCCTTATCTCCCTACTGCTGCCTCTTCAATGCTGGGACTGCAGGTGTGCACTACCATGCCTGGATGAGACCTATCATTGTGCACTGAATACACTTACGATGTCTGTACCACCATTATCTAGTCACAGCGTGTCTTTACCCCCCCCCCCCGCCCCAAAGGAAACTCCATATACTTATTAAGCAACTGTGCTCCATCTTCCATCCCCTACGACCCTGGCAACCTCTGATTTTATTCTTGTTTCTATGGTCAGTTCTGGATATTTCATAGAAATAGAATCATACAAGGAGGCTTCTATGCCTTGCTTCTTTCATGTAGCGTAATGTCTTCAGGGTTACCAAGCTGATAACCATTACCAGCTGGTACTTTATTTTTTTATGGGTGAATACTTTCCCACTGAATGGACGGACTACATGGCATTCGTCCGCTCGTCAGCTGTTGGACATGCACATTGGTCCTGCTTTTTGTGGAGGGCGCTACTCTGATCACTGCTACTATTATTCCTACAAGCTTATGATTTGGGGCCATCCCTTCCCTGTTCCAGGCCTGTTCCTCATCTGGAAATAAAGTGGCTGCATCCTAAGCTTCTCGTAGCCTGTACATCATCCTTATCACCTTTAATAGCTCCTTTATGTCTGTGAGCATAATGTTACCCATAGTCACAGACCCAGCCTGGACCACCTGCCCAACTTCAAGGAACTCATGGCTGACACAAATAGTCGCTATGAGTCAGAGGAAGGCCAGCAGGGGCTTGTTCAAGCACAATGGTGATTGCATTTTTGTTTGTGCTACTCCTCTGTCCAGGACTAGGAGGGTGGGTGCCACTGGGGGTACCCTGCAACAGGTGCTGGCTTTGTCCATGTTTATGAAAAGAAAGGTGACAGATTTGGTGTGTCAGGCAGAGAAGCCTGCCTCAGTTATATGGGGGAGACGGGAGGAGAAATCTTAGCTGAGGGACTGTGAAGCTTGTGTGTGAAGCAGAGGCAATCCAGGCAGGTTTGTCCTCTACCATGGACTTCCTGTTGTTATCTCCACGCCTCCTGCCAGCACAAAGCTCTCTGCTCTCTCTTCAAGATCCTATCTATCCCTTATCACTATTTGCCAAATGGGACCACTCTCACTTCTGTGCCTTGGTTTCTTTGTTCATCAACCTGCATGCTGTTTTCAACTTCTGCCACATCCTACCCCTTCTCCATGCTCTTTCAGCCATGCTCTTTCATGGATTGTTTCTTAATTTCAAAAGAAAGTCGGACCCACTGGACTCTCCCACAGCTGGCCCATGCCTGCTTCTGCTGTTGCTTACTTTGTTCCAATGCTTCAGTGATGTGGGAGCATCCTTTCCCCCTCCACCCTGATGCGGTCCTCGGAGTTGGTGGTTTTGAGAGTCTCTGAGAGCACAGGTTGAACCTAGCTAGGAGCGTCTCAGTGTAGAGAGGATGGCCAGGTAAAATACCACTCCTGTCTGTTATGAGCAAGTTTAGCATGCAGGGGCAGAGGAAAAGAAATGAGCAAACTAATCACTAGTCATAGAATATGCAGGTAGAAAGGTTCAGTGCCCTCCAGGGATCACAGACAAGTGCTCACTCACCTAGCTCCCTCAAACTTCATTCCCAAGGTATCTGGGTGGGGAAAGGTGCCATCTGGTGCTAGGGCTAGGAATTCTCCTCAGCAAAAAGCAAACTGTAGAAGTAAAGAAAAAGAGGCTAGCTTTAGAAATCCAGATGGGGGAAACTGAGGCACAGGGAAGTAACTCAGGTCACACACGGTGTGAACCATTGTTTGCAGGTAGTTCACATAATCCTGAACTCTTGTTAGGAGTTATCTATCCTTCACCGAGTGCCCTGTCTGCCCCTTGTCACAGGAAGGGTCCCGGAAGCACAGCTAAGTTGCCCCTCACGTCCACGTCACGCTCCAAAGCCTCTAATAAGTTTCTTTGCTGTCTGGGTTACTAAGTGTTTCTGTTGTTGCCAGCCAAAGAGCCGAGAGTGACGTGGCAGCAAACTCAGGGAACAGACAGGCTCTGTGCCCGGGACTCCCAATGCCTAGTTCATGCTATTTCCATCCCACCAAGCTGCCTACCCTCCTGGCCCATCTGTCCACTGTCCAGCCATCTGTGCCCTCATCTGAACAGACCATAAACTTGCGAGTGCTCTGGATTCCAAAGAAGGAGACTGGGTGTTCTTTGGCTGATGTATACTCAAATGAACAACTTTCTTTCCATCCCTGCTCTGTGAGTGGCATTAAGGAGCATGGGACTACCTGAGACCCAAGGAAGGGAGGATGGAAGGGCCTGAATAGGCCCTGTTAAGGGGCTTGGCAACTCAGCTTTCTATCTTTTGGGTGAGTCTAACACAGGGACTGGACCATCCGTTCTTCACTGTGTGTTTGCTGCAAACAGCTACTCTGTGCAAACCACACAAATGCAATAAGCCGCATCCATCTCTCGCAGAATGCAGGTAGGAAAGAAGCTGTGCTGTGGAGGCATCATGTCTGATAGGCAATGTTCAGGGTGTCCTGGGGCGCCATCGAGGCCCAAGCAAAGGTAAAAGAGTCCTAAGATTGATGGCGAAGTGGGAGTGTGTGACTGTGGGATGGGAGTGGTGTCCACGCATGTAGAGTTGAGGGAAAGCAAGGCATACTCAGTGAAGAAAAGAACATCAGTCTGACAAGGCACGTGTCAGAAGGGAGGGTGGCGTGGGACGGATGATTTGCCGAGATGGGGACTGGTGCTGTTTTCCTCCTATTTTCCCTCTCCTTCCTCTTGCTTCCAGAGAGGTAAGGCAGACATGTCCTAGGTACCTTGAGACAGGTTTGGCTATACATCCCAAAGCCAGGTTCTCTGAGCTGTCCTTCATGGTTTCATGTCTTGTGGAAGGTGAAGCCCCTGAGGATGGAATCTCTGGGACAAGGAGGTGGGTGGTGAGGATGCAGACAGTTATTTTCAGGCCAAGAAAGATGACATAGCTAGCCCCAACCCTGTGTGTGCACACATGTACATGCACCATGGGGGTCTGTTCTCTCCTTCTACCAGGTAGGTTCCATGCATCTAACTCAAGTCATCATGCTTGGCAGCAAGTGCCCTTATTTGCTAAGGCATCTTACTGGCCCCTAAATTATAGTTAACTCTTTAGTTCCCCAGGAGCTATCATACAGCCTGATAAAATAGCAGATGCCCAGAAACCCTGCAAGCGACCAACAAAGATACAATGGAGGAGAAATATGATGGTGGCGGTAAAGGCAGTTTTCGATGCTAACCCATTGAAAGGGCCAGGGCATACGTCTGAAAGAGCACACGTCTGAATGTTGCCTAGCTGCCAGGTGTAGCTTCAGGACAAATGAGATATCCAAGGACTATGCCTATCCTTGGAGACAATAGGAGGGTGGTATTAAGCCTGCAGGTGTCTGTGGTTTGATTTAAAAGCTCAGCCTGAATTATATCTGCCTGCTTCCCACTGCAGTCTGAGTGGCATCTGGTCCAGGCATCCGGTCTGAGGCTTGGAATGCGGAGAGACACCAAAACCCCTACTTTGTTAGGTGGGAACAGCAGACACATAGAGGTTCCAGTTTGGCATTGGCTACTTCACATGAGCAGCATGGAGAGACATCAGAGACTCCTGTCTATGGCTAAGGCATCTTATTCTGACTCCATCCTTAGGGTAAGGGTTCATGAACCTCATGGTGACCCAGCTCAAGCTCTGTGGATCTGAATCTTTCTCTTCCATGTTTAGACCTGGGTATAAGCCATTTTCAGAGACAGGAAAATGACACATTCCAGCAGGGTGCTCTTTCTGAAAGCCCTCTTCACAGAGAGATGGGAAAGCATATGTTGGTCCCATTTTACAGAGGAAGACACTAAGGTTTGGGGATACAGTGTTTCTTCCAGGTTCATAGTATAAACCAATGAAGACACTAAAGAGGGATTCCTGCACGTGGCCCCCTCCCAGGCCCCAGAAGGGCTTCCTAATGTCCTCCCTGGAAACAGAAAGATTAGAGGATGTGACCGTGGTTTTCCCCAGGAAGCATAAGCCTGCCTTGGGAGGCAGTGTGAGAATTGTGTGATAATGGCACTCTGTTCCATCAGTACCTGGACAGATGTACTCACAGGCCCAGAACCTACTAATTCCTGGCTACAGTCACAGGAGTGATATGATCTGAATTTTAATAGCCTGTAATGAAAATGAGAGATGTAAAACAACAATATCTCTCCCACATACAAAAATAAGTCTGATGAATGGGCCTATCCTCATAGGTCAGGTTTCAACTTTGTGGCTGTCAAGGTTAAAAGAGGCAGGTGACAGAGTGGCAGTGGCCTAGCAGAGGGGACTCACAATACCAGGGAAGCCAGGCTGTGATCATGGGGGCTGGATAAAGGTTGTTGACCAGGTATGGAGGGTGAACCAACTGCTGGCAGAATCTGAGTCCAGCTGTGATCATTGCAAAGCGTGAATCATCAACACAGGTGGATGGACCTATATGATTATGAACTGTGTGACAGGCAAAGACTCAAAGAGCAACTGAAAGTCTTGAGGGTTCAAAGGTCCATCTGATCTACCTGTGTTTTTTAAGGCTCTGAAAACATTCCATTCTGCTCCCCCTTCCCCAGGTACACAGTATAATTTTCAAGGAGAAAACAGGCAATCACCAACGTGGAGGTGTGATCACACCTCCTGTGGGGATGCCAAAGCCTCCTCTATTTAGTCTTACACTCCATCTCTAATGCCTTGGAAATGCACCTTCCTTTTTGCTGGAAAAGTCCCTTTATCTTTCTGCCTGGAAAACACTAATTTTCCCTTTAAGAGAAGTTGGGACCATTTAGAGGGAAGAAAGGGGCCAGCAAAGTGGGGGAGGAAGAGAGATAAAGGTAGGGGGGATGGGAAGAAAATAAAATGATGTATATTCATGAAAATGCCATAATGGAATCCATTACTCTGTGCTAATAAAAAAAGTTAATTTAAAAATCCTGTCCAAATGTCACCTCCTTAAGAATTCCTGCTGACTCCCTTAGGGCGCCTGCTATCCACTTTTCTGCTCTCATCCCTCTTTCTGTGGTCAGTGCGCAGGGTCCTGCCACAATGGGAAGACTTGCACTCAGGCCCATGGTGTGATCATCATGGTCTCCCTTTGCCTAGGGCTTACTGTGTTCTGGGTCCCACACCAAACGCATCATCTCCTTTCTCACTCTAACCCCAGGTAGGAAAACAGCACACTCTTTCTATACACGTGCATGTAGGACTGGGAAGGAGGGAGGAGTCTTTGTTCAATTTCATACTTGGCAATAGCAGAGGCAGGCAGAACTCTGTTTACTTCAACTCCACATCCAGGCTCTATTTGAATCACTAGGTTTATAGTCTAAGATACCGGGTTTCCTGTTTCTCAAACTTAATCTTCAACCATCCAATTGTTCAAAAAGCAGTTTTAAAAAATAAGTAAATCAAAGTGGGCTAGAGTTTGAGTATTTACAAGTGGCTTATTAAAATCAAGACAAAAGAAGCAAATGTGAGCCCCTGATGTCGCTCTACAAATTAGGGCTCCTGATTGGCTGCCTGATCTTGACCAAGACACTTGATTCCCAGGTCTCTTGTTTCCTCACCTGGTACACACTTCAGACTCAGAGGGTTATTATGAAGATCAAGCACATTTTAGGTCCTTTACAATGTTTTTACATGAGATGTTCAGGACATGATCCTGTAAGCTCCTAAAGACACCAGCTGTTGAACAGTTTTCAAAGGTAGTTGTACCAATGACCAACAAACAGTGAAAAAAAATGCTTAACATCTTTAGGCAACAGGGAAATGCAAACTACAGCTAGAGATTTACTCAGAATGGCTGGCTCTCAGGAAACCAAACAGCAAACTGCAGAGAGGGTGCTGAGAAGAGAAACTCTTACATCCTGTTGTTGAGAATGTAAAGATAGTGCAGCTGCTACAGAGCTCAGTATGGAGGTTCTTCAACAAGCTAAAAACAGAGTTTCCACAGGATCTAGCTTTACCACTCCTGGGGATTTACCCAAAGGAATCTAAGTCAGCCAGCAACAGAGACACCTGCACACCAAGTTCTGGTGGTGCCATTCATAATACCCAGGCATGGAATCAGCCCACAAGTCCATCAGCAGCTGAATGGACATAGAAAATGTGGTCCATACATGCTATGGAGTAAAGAATGAATTTATGTCATGTTCCAGAAAAAGGATAGAACTGGAGAATATTGTATTAAACAAAATAAGCCAGACTTAGATAATTATCACATTTTCTAATAAGTAGAATCTAGATTTAAAAAAAAAACACATGAAAATAGAAGTGAGATTAAAAGGCGAGGAGGAGCAGCAGGAGGGGGAGGGGAATGAGAGCATGGTAGGGGTTGAACGTGTTTAAAACACACTATGTTTGCATATGGAAATGCCATAATTACATTCATTGATTTGTCCATATAGATACTGAGTTTTAAAAGGCAGGAATACCAATTGTTTTGTGTGAGGTTCTGGGAGTTCCTCAGTGACTGCAGTCCCTTTCCTCTCATACAAGGTCTGTGGAGATTCAAGGTAAGTCCTAAACCATGCCTGGCAACAGTTTTTAATAACAAAGCTCTGCTTTGTAACTTTTGCCAATTTCCATGGTGTAAATGCTGCTACTATGGCTGGCTTCAAGCTGTGAATATGAGGGGATTTGCTGCCAGCCTTGGAAGAGGTCCAGGGCTTTGTTCAATTTCTCTGTGCCCTAGTTTCCTTATCTGGTAAGGAAACTGGTCCTAGTAAATCTGGTAAACTGGACCAACAGAAATACCTGTGTTAGGTAAACTAAAATATCTCACAAGAGCACCCAACACCCAGTACCGTAAGAGCCATTGGTTCTGACGAGGTGAACCCAGGCTCAGCATTCTTTGACTTTAGCAGTGACCCCGTCCCCACACCTGGCCTTGTCTTGTGCACTGGCTGTCAGCGTTCCTGTCGTCTAACTGAGGCCTTTTCCCTTTGCAGCTCTCTGCTTTCCTCCTGGAATAAAATTTAGACTTCTCCAAGGCTGGCTTCACCTGACCATACTTTGCTTTTGTGCTTTGGCCTCTACCCGCCTCTGGGGCCACCTGGACTTTCCTGGTGCCGCTGCCTGCTGTGTATCTGCGCTATGGAGAAGCTGTGGTGATCGCTTCTGGAATCTCCTGTGTTTCTCGTCATGAGGCTTGGCTGCACTCAGGCAGGGAAGGCGTAGGCCACCTCGAAGTCTGCCTCCACTTGTAGTTAGGGAGTCCTGGCTACTGTCACATTCATGTGGCTCCAGTTCTCATCATGGTCCCACCCCTGCCTTTCAGTAGCTCTTCTGGGGTCAGGCTTTGCTCAGGCTTCAGCAGTCCATGTGGGGGAGATGGGTTTCACTTCAGGGTTTGCTGAAGGAGTCCAAAAAAAAGAGTCAGAGGTAAGGCCTAGGCAAGCCTAGCCAGAGGGGAGGGTTAAAGACGGCTTCCAGGTGGAGGCTCTTCTCCATGAACAGAGAGAACCAGGGAAAAGCTCTAGAAAGGACTAGGAGTGAAGGCTGAAGGCAGTCCGACCTCCTGAAACCAATTTAACAGAGACAAGCCAGGGGCTTGTGTACCACATTGCTTCCCAGTCTCTAACTTCCTTAGACAGGCCTGGGCGGGTGTCCTAGCTACCGCTCTATTGCTCTATACCAGGACCAAGGCAACTTACAGAAAGAAACATTTAATTGTGGGCTTGCTTACAGTTTCAGAGGTTTAGTCCATGATTGTCATGGTGGGGAGCAGACAGGTACAACACTGGAGCAGTAGCTGAGAGCTTTCGGTCCTGATCCATAGGCAGCATACACAACACACACACACACACACACACACACACACACACACACACACACACAGTGGGCCTCATGTGGGCTTCTGAAACCTCAAAGCCTACCCCCAGCAGTACACCTCCTTCAACAAAGGCACACCTCCTAATCCTTCCAAACAGTTCATCCACTGCGGACTAAGTCTGCAAACACGTGAGCCTGTGGAGGTGGACATTCTCACAGAGGGAGTCCCACCATCCACTTTGTAGAAGTTTAAGAAATTCAGGGAGATTGAGGATCTGACAGGGTGCTCACTCTGGGCAATGGAGAAAACAGGGCGGAGCCTGGGTCCTGGGTAGTGGATTCTTTTATCGTGCTCTGGAAATAGCCTCATTCCCGGGGGCCCCCGGGGGCCTTCAACAGACGTCATCAATCATGAGTTGACTCTCTCAAAGCACGACACATTGGGGAGTCCTATGGTTGCCCACCTTTAGTCAACCACAGTCTGTTGGGAAAAGGAAAGGTTTGGACCTGGACTACTTATCCTGTCCCCTTCTCCCTACAGAGCTCTGGGCTGTTGCCTTCATCTGAGGCTCAGCAGAAGTGAAGAGAGCTGCAGGGCTGTGGTGAAGACTAGGAAGTGAGTCATATGTCCAGAAAATGCAAGGAAACCCTGAGATAGAATCCTCACTGTTGTTCCCATTGGCCCAGCTCAAAGCTCCATCTCCCTCCAAGTCATGGGAGACGCGCCTATTGCAGTTGCCATCAGCTACGAAAGTCAGCCTCCCATGGCCTCAGGCTTTGCCAGATGCTTCCCAGCCAAACTCCTCTCTCCCCTCTGGAGCGCCCTGGCTTGTTTCCAGATCCTCAGAGGCAGACTGAGAGCTCTGGGGAAGAACAGGTAAGATAACTGGTTTTTTTTTTTTTTTTTTTTTTTTGCTTTTTGAGACAGGGTTTCTCTGCATAGCCCTGGCTGTGTGGACCAGGCTGGTCTTGAACTCAGAGATCCACCTGCTTCTGTCTCCCAAGTGCTGGGATTAAAGAAGTAAGCCACCATGCCAGGCAGGTAAAATAGTTTGATTGTTCAGGTCCTCATCCATGATGAAATGGGTCCATCCCCGTCTGCTTCTGAGCCTGCCTCCTATTCTTTCTGTGTAGACAGGCTCTCCAAGTTGTGGCCTCCTGCTCCTTCTTCCAGGGCCCGCGTCAGCGCACGCCTCCTCTGGGAGCTCTTGCCAAGGAGGCTGCTTCAAGCAACCTGAGTTTTGATGGGATTCCTTCTCTAGCGCTTTGGTAGTTTGGGGTCAGGTGAAAAACCACACCTCATTATTCCCTGGTCTCCATGTTGCTTCTATGGGTGGCTCAGGCAAAGAAGGAGTAAGGGATGGACTTAATCCTGTATTCTCCAGTGTAAGGAGACAGGCAATGCAATGAGCCTCCAGTCCTTCCTTATAAGCTCAGATTCAGGAGATGGGAAGGGAAGAAGTGAGGGAAGATGAAAGATGGAATGAACAACAAGGAGAGAAAGAGGAGGGACTGAGACTTGGCATTCAGCACGACTGGACAGACCACGCTTTAGGAGTCTCTGTGGATTATCCCTGATTATATGATCCTGTGGTCAACGCAGGCTCCTCCTTGAAAACCTTTGAAGTTCACCTCCTTTAGGCAACTTTCCCTGTGGCTCCCTGAGCTGCACAGCTCTTCTGAAGCTATAAATCCTAGGTTATGATTCTCATCTGTGCTCAGAAGTTAAACCTCTCTTTCAGCACTTTTATCAGCTTCAGAAATAGATTTGTCGTTATTTTACTTTTTATACACAAACGTGTATGTGTGCCATGATATGCTTGCAGAAGACAAAGGACAACTTTTGCAGTCATTTTTCTTCTTTTAGGTACAGAACTCAGGTCATCAGTTTTAACGGCAAAACCCTTTATTCACTGAGCCATCTCACGATTCCCCTCCCATTGTGATATTTTTTGTTTTTGTTTTTTTGAGACAGGGTTTCTCTGTGTAGCCTTGGCTGTTTTGGACTCTGTTTTGTAGACCAGGCTGGGCTTGAACTCACGGAGACACGCCTGCCTCTGCCTGCCTGTGCTGGGATTAAAGGCGTGGACCTCTGTGCCTGGCTCCATTGCGATTCTTAAGTTTGTGCTTTTATGATTACTATTTTTGTGGTCCTGAGGATTGAATGCAGGGCCTCTCAGATATGTGTTATCTGCCACTTAGATAACCCCCAGCCACATGCACACAGACACATACAGGCACACACAGATACACATATATGTGGTGTGTGTATATATGCATAAAATATTTTTGTTCTTCTCTTAGGTGCATTAATATTTTGCCTGTGTGTGTTCTTGTGCACTGCACGCATGTCTGGTGCCCATGGAAGCTGGGAGGTTGGATCTCCTGAAAATGTTGTCATCATATGGGTGCTGGGAACCAAACCTGAATCCTGTTCAAGAGCAGCTGGTGCTCTTAACCACTGAGCCATCTCTTCAGTTCCTGCACACCTACCTTAAACTCTGTTTCTAGGATGTATAATGCTATATCCACATTGACATAGCTCGTCCTGGAGTCACATAGCTGGTCCTAGTCTCTGCCTTCTAGCTTGCAATCTAGTGGGTGGTGCCAGATCTGTGCAAAGCGAAAGCTGAGGCTATCTTACGGGTGTGTGCAGATGGAGTCTGGGAGGCTGCACAGATGAGGCTGAAAGACAAGGAGGAGTCCCTAGATAGCAGGAAAGGTGTCTGGGGTGGGAGGAAGCAGGACACAAAGGCTTAAGAGGCAAATGGGCAAGGAGGGGCCTCTCAGTGTGGCTGGAGGTGAGCAGAGAGACAAGACACCGTTCTGAATTCAAAGGCCACTTCCCCTCCGGGGAATACGGCAGGTGTTAGCATTCTAGTTTTCATTTAGAAACCAACACCAAAATCAATGTCACCGGACCAATTTGTATGGGTTCTATCACACGGATGGATTTCAATCACTACCTTCTACTGCAAAATACCAGTCATGGCATGATTCTATTTACATGAAGATGCAGGTAAAATTCTCCCACGATGATAGAAATAGGAGTAACTCCTGCCTTTGAAGGCTGGAGGTTAATGAAGTATTTCATGTCTATTTTTTAGACATAGGAAGAAGTTTACTCTTTTGATTCCATGAAAAGGCCTACCAACATAAAGCTGCTCCACACTATGTATCTAACATATGGGTAGCATCCTTAAGGCATGTCCAAATCTGTTTCTTTGTGATAGTCATACAAGCTCTTTGCATCTGACCTTTTATAAATAAATATACCTTAAAATTATATGAGAACAGTCTTTAATAAAGATAGGATCTCATGTATCCCAGGCTGGCCTTGAACTCACTTTGTTGTCAAGGGATGACTTAGAACTCCATATCTTCTTGACTCTATTTCCCAAGTGCTGGGAATACTGACATGCATGACACAGCCAGTTTACACATTGCTGAGAACTGAACCCAGGGCTTCACATATGACAGACAAATGCTCTACCAATGGAATTACCTCTCTAGTTACCCCCTTCTCTCTCAATTTTTAATAGAGTTTCACTAGGTTACCCAGACTGGCTTTCAACTCACTATCCTCCTGTCCCAGCCTCCTGAGTAGCGGGGCTGACAAGTTTGTAACACCAGCTCTGTCTGAAAGTCTGCATGTCATAGTCTCATGGCACACATCAATGTGGATCATTGTTGTCAGATTGCTTTTCTGGCCCCCAGTAGATCAGAGTGATTCAATGGCTAGGTCTTCCAGGTCATGCTGACTGCCAAGGCTCCTGTGCCCATCTTGGTGCCCAGTTCAGTAAATACCTACGTGCTTGAATGAATTCCACCCACTATGAACTCTCCTGAGAGCGTTCTTTTCCACCCACAGTGCCTTTAGATCACAATAATTCTTCAGAAATGGAGGCTGCACTCATTTGTATTCTGTTTCCCTTTCTTCTTCTCTATTACCTCCAAGATCATGCAGAGCTCACACAAAGTTTACTTCTTTTAAATTAATGGCTTCTTCCTGGGCCCTTTGTTCCTCAGACTTCCCTGGGTGGTCTTGTTCATACTGAGCAAACAAAAAAAATCTCTCTCTCTCTCTCTTTTTAATAAAAGCACCCCATAGGTTCTGAAAAAGTCAAACATAGAATTACCATACAAGTCAGCATTTCTATCTCTAGGTATATACCCCAAAGAACAAAAAGGAAGGCCTTAAGCACTCCTAGAACTTGATGGCCTCCATCTTCTCCAGGATCCAGCTTTTGTGTCCCATGTTTTCTTCTTGTTCCAGGATATGGAGTCTCTAAAGCATCTGCTCGATTCAGATGGAGTTTGGACCAGGAGGATATGGAGTCTCTAAAGCATCTGCTCGATTCAGATGGAGTTTGGACCAGGAGGCCCTTTGAGTCTAAGACCAAGACCACCTGTGAACTTGCTCCCCACATAGGGCAGTTTCACAGCTGGCAGCAGACCAGCATGTTACCGGTCTGCCTCACACACCCCAGGGAGCCACAGCACAGGGAGTCAACTGCATATGCTAGGACAACTTAGTTTTGCAGTATCCTGGGAACCCAAACCCTACCCATGCATGACAGGGATAACTGAGTTTGGGAGACAGTAGAAACCTCATCCCAGGTCACTAGGACTTGGCCAAGTTTAGGGTCAGAGCACTGACCCACACACCTACAGTTGTGCCAATCCATACGGCTGCATAGATATTTTCTGGTGAGCTGCTTTTGTTTTGGCACAGGGCCCCATATAATTTGAAATATCCAAACATACCCTGTTCAGTTTAATGCATAGGTGCTTTTTATGACTAGCAACGTTCTAGAGTCTTGCCCTTGACACTTGTAGATTCATTTAAATAATGAGTTATGTGCCTGAAGTATTCATACTCCCATAAACAATTCCTATGTCCTACTGTTCTCTCTGTCTTTTGGGAATCTGTCACTTTACCCGAGATGAGAGTGCCTTGTCCTGCAAATCGGTGCCTTTGCACAAGAAATTAGTGTCTTGAGAATGCCTGTTAGAAACATGGTGGAGAAAATGCGGAATGAACAGAAGGATCTACCTCTGTGCTAGAAGTAAGAACAAAGACCTCACATGCTACCACTTTAATCATTTAATAATCATTTCAGGTTTGCTTCTCTACTCTGTCCCAGTTATTAACTGTGTTTACAACACTGAGCCAGAGTGAACAAGACACGAAGATTTAAAACAGTCACTCTGTTTGGGTGTGGGTGCATGAGCACCATGGTCTATGTGTAGAGGTCAGAGGACAACTTTGCAGAGTCCTCCCCCCTTTTCTATCTCTACAGGGGTTCCTCAGGTCAAATGCCAGGCTGCGTGGCAAGGTACTTATCTCTTAGGCCATCTTGCTGGCCAAGATGCACGTATTTGACTCAACTCACAGTGCAGACATTCAAGTCCTCTAAGTTTTATGAATGTGGTCATACTACGAGTTCACTACATCCTCACAATATACAATATACTATGACACAATATATTATGGATTCACGCAAGTCTAAGATGTTAAGTCAGGACGGTTCCAAAATTCATCCCTTCAATGACTATTTAGTTATAGCACTAAGGTTGTATAGCACTAGGGTTGTTTTGCTAGGTACTAAGCATACACATGTAGGACTCAGGTCCACCTGGACTCATTAACACCAATGTATTCTGAGTCTCATTCCTCAGACCCATAAGCAGCCATGTGATGGTCCCTGCCCTCTCTCATGTCTTTTTCCTTGCCAGACTTCTCCTTTGCATCCCTTATAGCACCACGAGGCTCCTAAGAAGTATGGATCTATTCTTATCCCAGGGCTCTTGTGCTTGTAACTTCTAGAAAGTACTGCCCTCTCAAGCCTGCTCCTCACTTCCTTCAGGGCTTTGATTGGGTATCAACTCCCGAAAGGCAGTTTTGTTTAAGGAGAATTGCTTCCTCCACGCTTATCCTCACTGACTCCTCCTCCTGCCTTATCCTGCTCCAGAGGCACGCCTCAGGTACTTTATCTTTGCTTAGGTTTTATTTTCTGTCCCTTCTGATGTAGGAAGTTTCTCTTTTTCAGCAACACATTCCTGGAACCTGCAAGAAGCCAGCACATTGGTGTTTCTCAGCGTCGGCGGAACTGCCGGCTCTTGACAGTATCAGGTGCAAAGCTTTGCACCAGGAGTCATTATGGCTCCTGTCAGTCACTCCTGTTCCTCTCAAGTCTCCTCCACCCTCCTGGTGGATTCTTTCTGTGAATGGCAACACCAGCCATTCAAACCTCAAAGCCTTGCCTTCGCTTACTCCTCCTTCCCTGAAGTGCCCACATCCAGTCACTTGCAGGTTTAGTGACGATGAGGCATCTTGCTGATGCCAGATCCATTTTCTATCCATTCTTGCAACCACCTCCAGTCCAGACCCCTATTATCTCTCCATAGGCCACTATCAGCTTTTCCTACTTGAGCGCCCTGCCAACAGGCTGTCCCCACCCAGCCTGTTCTCCATGCAGCAAGACTGATCACCTCTGTCCCCCACTCAGCAGCTTAAGGCCAATTCCTTGGCTTGGCACTCAGTGCCCAGCCCCTGCCTCTGTCAGGCCTTGTCAGGAGTTGGGTTTTATTCATTGCATCAGGAGGGATGGACTGCCTTCCAGTTTCTGACCATGTTTTGAGTCCTTCACTCTGTCTGCCCTCTGCTCAGGCTGCCTCCACCTCTCAGAAACGTCCCACCTGTTTCCTAACGTGGAAACCATTCAGACCCAGCTCAGGTGCCGGCTTGATTCTCAAGAAGAAATCTGCCCTTCTTCTGATCTCTGTCAGCTGGTTGTCTGTTCTCTGGAGTCTTTGTATTTTTCAGTCTTAACTTCCCCACCTGCTTAATGAGGTCAATGATGCTATCGGCAACACTGTTGTGCTGTGCAAAGGAAATACAAGTGACTAAGGTAAGAAAAGCTTTGACATTACTTAGAGATTACTTGATAACTCCCTTACATATAACTGCAAACTAACTGGTAAGCGAAAGTGCTGCTCCCCAGGCTGCTGTCATGGGTGCCTTAGACGGACTGAGCACTGAATGAGGTGCAGGTCAGCAGGAGGAGGACTGGCTTTCGGGAGGAGGACTGTAAGGGCCTAAAACCCTACATCCTGATTCGAAGATGGAACAAGCAGGCTGCGTATCTGCAAAGTGAAGGCACTAATATTGGGGGAGTCAGTTCCCGAGTTCTCCCTCTGTCCTGGGAACTGTGCTCAGTAGCCTACATGCATTATCTCTTATAGTCAGACAACATTCCCTCACACAGTGAAAGGAGAATAACCAGGCCCAGAGTAGTTACATAAAGAAGTGCTCTCTCTCCTCCCCCTGCCTGCTATCCCCAACAAAGAGTGCAGACCTGAAATCTTGGACAGCGGAGAATTTTCCTCAAGGAGAAAGTGCCCTGTGGAGCTTCTGAACGGCGCAGTGCTGAGGGGCTGGACGTGGGACCAAGGCCTCCCACTCTCAGGTGGGAGTGTTGGCATACCCCAAACCCGAGGCCACAATTCCTTGTGAAGTCACTATAAATGGTGACTAGGAGGACGGCAGCTGCGTAGACTATGATGTCAGTGGGGCTCCTGGGGCTGTCACAAGGCCACCTTTCCCTGCTCCACGCCAGTGTGTTTACCTTAACAAGGAAGCTTGGAGACAACCTCACACCCCTAGAGACTGAACTTGGTCTCAAACTCTCCAAGGTGACCAATTTCATCCTTTCCCATCAAGTTGCTCGTTAAGCCCATCTCTCGGGCCACCTCTGTCTTCTGCATGGGACACCTAGCTGTCCTTGAAGGAGCCCAGAGCAGCTGGAACTCAAGCTTTCCCAGCAGCTTTCTCAGCAACACCAAGAGGCCACCCTTAATAAACAGCAAGAAGGAAGACACATCAGTGGGGACCTGGGGCTTCCACAAAGGAAAGGTGATCAGACCTCTACAAAGGCCTGGCTGGGTGAGAAGAGTGGGTGCTTGAGGAGGAGGGCGGAATGACTGAGTGGAGGACTGACCACTCAGCCCAAAGTTGGGAAGAAATGAAGCCTGGAACGCCACATCATCTGGCCCAGCGGGGGACCCTCAGGTTTAGGGACTTCTGGAAGGGCTGGATTAATACCCAGGAATCTAACATCTGCTTCAGTCTCCAAATTGCCTTCTGGACCATGGAATGCTTGCAAAACAGAGCCCTCCTAGAGGTGGAATGAGGCAAATTAAAGCACCCACTCCCAATTTTTTTTTTTTTTAAACAGGAAGGATGGCAGGAAATGAATGGCACCTTCAGCTTCAGCTGGGGGAAGGGCCAGCATTGCCACGATTCACCTGAGATACTCATGTGAATTTCTGGGCTCTGGGGCTTCATGGGAATGGGGTCTGATTGTGTAGGGGAGGAAAATGAGTATAAAAACCAAGCACTCCAGCTTCTGGTGCACGCTTTGCTGCTAACTCCCTGGTGACCTTGGCCATGCCACCTCGTTGAACCTCAGTTTCCCTGTCTGTACGATGAAGCTATCAAATGAGTTCTTCGGGCCCTAAGATCCTACCCCTCTCTCTAAATTGGTCCTTGATAAGGATTCTGACCTGAGCTTTGCAGGAGCCTGGGCCTCCTCCAGGAAAAAAAAGCAGTGTGACGGGGGAGGGGAATGCACCGGGATTCTATTTTGGAACTGGGTGGTGGATGGCTAAAGGGTCAGGGAAGGCACAATTTGGAGACTAGCTGGCCAGCTACCGTCTCCATCTCCCATCTCTGGGGTTCAGCCTCCGGAGAGGCGTCTGAGAGCTGCACACCAGCCTGGGCCGCAGAAGCTCGGATCTGGACCACTATCCGGATCCCTCCCTGGAACCACGCAAGAACTCGGGGAGTGGTGGGCTCTCCCTCCTTGGCCCCCAGCGCCAAGCCCCCTCCCAAGCTGGGGACCCCACTTCCAGTCCTTGGGGCGCCCCACGGGGGGCGTGGCGGGGGCGGGCTCCTGGGTCCGGAGGGTTGGAGGAGGTGTCAGTTTCGCTGCCGCCCCAGAGGGGACCCCGCACCAGTGCCTCCCGGCTTCTCACACAAAGGCCCCCACCGAGGGGCCGCACTTACCGGCCAGAGCGGGCTCCGGGCGCCGGCGGACAGGCAGGCTGGCGGGAGGCTGTGAGCGCGCGAGTGTGCGTGTGTGCGTGTGTCCCTGTCTGTGTGACAGCGGCCGTGCCGAGCTCGGTGCGTCTGCGTGTGCGGGGGCGTTCGTCTGTCGTTCTGTCCGTGGGGCCCTCAGTCCCGCGCTCCTCGCGCGTTCCCTGCCCAATTGCCCCACCAAATGCGCCTGGGCTGCGGACTCGCGGGGCGCAGCTGCCGGGGCTCCTTGGCACCCCTAGCCCGGCTCCGCCCCGCCCCCGGACGGGCTTGCGCCGCTCCCCGGGAATTGCGCAGGGCTCACGGGCTTGGCAGGGTGGGGGTGGGGAGCCCCGCTACCGCCTAAGGGTCTAGGGTGGCGGACTGCAGACCCTTTACATCGGATCCCATCTCCGGCGCCCCCGCACCCGCAGCAGCTCTGCGTGGAGTCCCCACAGGCGCCGCCCCCATGCCAAGGTTGCCTGGACTGAGAGGGCGGGGGAGTGGGAGCGCCGCAACCATTTCATTCATGATTTTCTTCTCCCGGGAGCCCCGGGTCGGGGCTGCGCGACTACGGCAACCGCCAGAGGGACCCCACTAGGGCTGTGCACATTGACTCTGGAGCAGGACAGATAGACAGATAGATGAGGGTAGAGGGGAGCTAGACAAAGGGGTCAGAGCTGGGGTGGGGTGTTGTTGCGCAGAGGGGGTGCTGTGGCGCTTCCTGTAGGATGCTGGCACCTGCGTCCCCGGGTGCTCAGGACCTGTTCCAGGACTCGGAGGAGGCGCCTGACTTCCCACTCCTTCCTTTTCTGTCTCTGTAGAGGGAGAGCGGGTGGACACCTCTCTCTCCACGGGGGTTAGCTCTCTTGACTTATGCAGCGGGGCAGGCACCCATCTGCTCTGCTTTCATGTGGACACCGGGGTGCCAAGGGCTGCGCAGGTGCGGCGTGTTCCAAACCTTACCTTCTCCGGGGCTGGTTCCTGACATGTCACCCCTCTGGAGGCTCTGTGTGGCCGCGGACTGCACACACAGCGGTCTTACATGGCGAACACGAGCAGCAGCACGCGCCTACTGAAGAGCATGATTCCAGCCACTGGTCTCTGTAGCCTGAATTTCCGCATAGCCTCCTTACGAGTGTGCCATCCTTGGCCACCTGCGGCTGGTTCTTCCCAGAGCAGTAGGAGCAATCCTTCTGAACGGAGCACCAGGCTGCATCTGTCCTTTGTAGGAACTCCCACGGAGGCTGCTCACTGCATCTAAGGAAAGCTGAAGTGCTGGTTACAGCCTGGGAGGGTCTTCATGAGCAGGCACCCTTTTAATGCTGTAACTTCACTTCCTGCCCTTCTCTTCTTCCTCCCAATCTGTGGCCACAACCAAGATGGCAGCCACGCAGGCCCCAGGACCTTTGAATTGTTAATCTCTCTGCTCCAGACCCATTTAGCCCTTTAGTGTGCTCCTTCCATGAGGTCTTTGGTGATTATCCTAGTTCGGATTGCAGGCCTGCTCCCCGCATTTTCCTGTGGTCGTTATAACCTTCATTTTGTGTACCTGGAGGCGCTCTAGTTTCTTATGCAGACTGTTCCTTCATTGCTGCCCTGCAGTTTTTCACTGTCACCAAACTGCTGCCTTCCCAGCTCTAGAACATTGACCATGCTGTGCTTCGGCCTGGAACGCCGCCCCTTCCCCCAAAGTTTTGCCCCATTTTCAACATCAAGTATCACCTCCTCCGTGGAACATTTCTGGCCATTTTCACCTCATTCTCTAGGTGAGTCTGCGTGAAATGTTGGTCCTTTATCTGACTGCCCACAGTGGCTATTTCATCCAATGGACAGCTAGT
>CM053762.1:2160368-2183137 GCA_028658305.1 Pachyuromys duprasi | reverse complement strand
CCCCCCCCCCCCCCCCCCCGCTAGATGCACTCTAGACTTTCAGACAGTGTCTTTGCTCTCAGCACAGGAGGGCCCATCAGAATGTGTCTGAAGGTCAAGAATATTGATTAGAAGGCCCTAAGCTGGGCCTCGATTGATCTCAAGAGGGACACACAGACAAGCTACGCCTCCTGCTAACCCTCTAGGAATTTCCTTTCCAGGCATCGGGGCGTGGGGTGGAGAGTGGGGGGCTGAAAGGGGGATGAGGACAAGCAGGACATCCCCCTGGCTGCCTGGGAGTGCTATTGGCATGTTTGAGGACCAGCTGGCTTCCCTGAGTGTATCAGGGTCATGGCGGACGGTCAGGCTGAGCTTACCCAGGTGTCCTCAATGTGACCATCAGCTCCTGAGTGCCCACTGTATGTGGGGTAGCGCTTCGTATATTCCCACTGTATTGCTGTATTTAATCTTTGTGGCTACTTTGGTGAGTGGTGGACATTTTTAATATACCAGTAATCTAGAGGAACCAGAAGGAATAAGTAAGTTAATTAATATCACTTAAGAGGTGTGTTTTTCAAATGAAGCTCTAGCCAGTTCCAATGCCCAAGCTCAAGAATGGAGAGCAAAGGCTCCTGGGGTGGTGGCCAATAGCAGTGAAAGAGAAAGAGGGCTTAGGGATCCCACTGTAGGTCTGCGGGGCCCCGGCTCATGCTCCATCAGTGCAGGGACTGCTGAGGAGACAGCACAGCTGGATCTGGAGGGCTTTGTCAGTACTGCCCACGGTGTACTGTGGTGGTGACTTGCTCTTTCCCTTAGGGCTGGTGGGGGAGGCCAGGGCTCCTCCTGAACCTTCCTTCTGGATGCCATTGTGGCCATCCCAAAGAGAGACGCAAAGAAGACCCATGAAAACCCTCTAAAAGCTGCAGGAGCCCCGTGGCTAGAGATGGCTCAGTGGGTAAGAGCACACAGTGCTCTTGGAAAGGATCTGATTTCAGTTCCCAGCACCCATACCAGAGGTGCTCACAATCACCTGTAGTCACCTGTAATTCCAGCTCTCAGAGATCCAACACTGTCTTCTGGCTTCTACAGGCACCTGCACTCACATACACTGATGTCTGCATAATTAAAAATAAAATTAAAAAGGTAGTCAGGGATCTCCTTTGTTTCTTCTGGGTTGTCTACCAAGTAGGGATATATGTCAGGCAGCCTGTTCACCTTGTGTCTGCCATATCCACCCTTATGAAGACTTTTGGATTTCCATAGCCGGCTGAGGATGGCTTTGGTACAGTCAACATTCATGGAAGACTTTGAAAACAATGTGTTTCTGTCCTGAATTTTATCTTTTTCATTGACACAGCATCTTGTGAGTTACTGTTACTGAAAGTCAAGAATTAGTGGCACTGAGGGGTTCAGGGACTTCCGTGTCACCACAGAGCCCAGGTCACTCATGACAGGAGAGATTCTAGCCTGTGTCTGAGAGCTCACAGATTCAGCATTCCCTCCCGTGACTGTCAACATGGAAAGTGACCTCATCTGTTTCTATCTCTTTTCTGAAGGGGAGGAAGTTCAGTTCCATGAGGCCCACGACACTGAAGCTGTTAGGAGGCTGGGAGGATTTAGGGGGCTATTGAGTCATATTGTGTGACTCATTTACCCTCTCTTGAGGGAGGAAGAAGGGTTTGGGAAAGAGGAAGAGAGGGGAGAGGAAAGAAGGGTGTGTGGAGGGAGGGCCAGCAAAGAAGGGTGAAGAGAAACCAGAAGATGGCTTGCTAGTGGCTTTTGATGGACCCTTGGGAATCAGAATCAATATTTCTTGCTTTTGGACTCACTTGCAATTCAGTCTGTTGGTAATGAAATGTTTTGCTGCTATGTAAGTGTTTTCCTGTCCGGATTTTTATTTATTTACTTACTTATTTATAACCTATCCTAATCCACAAAGGATCTGAGGTGGCTTACCACAGAAGCAGAAACCACAGTGTTAAAATATCAATAAGGATAGAGAACCAGGACCAAGGAAAACGTAAGTAGATGTTGGGAGACGAGAGTGAAGCTCAATGATTACAGCTGATTTTATTGAGTTCTTCCTGTGTGCAAAGGAATTCACCTGTGTTATCTCACTAAATCCTGAAAAGAGCCCCGTGACGTAGGAACTATTAATAGCTCCAGTTTGAAGCAGGGAACTGAGACTCAGAGAAACAGAACACCGCCCACAAAGCCATATACCTTGAAAGTGGGAGAACCAGTGTTTGAATACAGTTTGGTACTAGGAGCCTTGCCCTTAGCCACTGTGCTTCTCCAGGGGACAAGGACATTTAAGATACTGTAATGAGGCTCAGATTTGGGTCTGATCATGTTGGAAGCTATAAAGAAAGGAGAACAGCCACTCTGTAGCGGCATCTCATTATCTTTGGGTTTTGCTGAAGTGTCGCTCTACGAGGGCATCCTCCATGACTGCCCATCTTGCTTCCTTCGGCTGTTCTGATGCTCTGATCTACATTTATTTTTTCTTTTATATTGATTTATTTTACCTTCTAACATCCTGCATAACTTGTTTGTAAACTGTCTTGTAACAGTCAATATCTCAGGTATTTCTTATGACATTCTATAATATGTTCTAATGAATACATTTATGAATGATGAATTATGTAATTTCTTTAATAGAGTCTGTGGCGGTTTGAATAGGAATGCCCTCCTCCAATGGACTCATGAGTTTGAATGCTTAGCACATAGGGAGTGGCACTCTTAGGAGGAGGTGTGGCCTGGTTGAAAGAGCTATGTCACCGTGGGGGCGGGCTTAGAATTCTCAGCTGCTCAAGCTCCACCCAGCATGGCCCACAGTCTTCTGCTGTCTGGGTCTAGAGTCCTCAGCTCCTTCTTCAGCACCATATCTGCCTGGTCGCTGCTGTACTTCCTGCCATGATGATAATGTACTAAACCTCTGAGCTGTAAGCTAGCCTCAATTAAACGCTTTCCTTTATAAGACTTGCTGCAGTCACGGTGTCTCGTCACAGCAATGAAGCCCTAACTAAGACAGAGTCACTATTAAATTTTGTAATTTTTATTTTTATAATAATGAACGTGTGTGTGTGTACATGTACATGTGTGTGTTAGTACCCGAAGAGACAAGATCCCCTTGTTGGATCCTAGTGAGGTTTTAAGCTCCCTTGTGAGCTGCCTGAGAGGAGTTGCTGAGAACTGAACTGTGTGGAGAACTGCTTGCTTGTCAGGCTGCTTTCTTACTGAGTTTTCAGTGAAAAACATGTTTTCACCTGGAGACAGGGACAGGCACAGGTAGGCTGTTTTGCCAAGCTCCTCAACTTGTTTGTGTGAGGATCACACAGACAGGTGGTCGAGGTAAGCGAGTTTGACTTCTCAACGAACCCCTTCATTGTATTGAGGTGCTTTGCTCTGACTATAAAAGGGGATTGTGGAATAAACCAGGTGACAGTGTTTACTGACAGCCCTCTGGAACTGAGCCCATGTGTCTCTTCAATCCTAACTCCCCACTCAGGAGCTGTTTGACTCTGCCAGTGGGCTCCGGCGGAACTCAGATTCTCTGTAAGAGCAGCATATACCCTTAACCACTGAAATGTCTCTGCAGCTCCCAATAACATCACTATGTAATGTGGATCTCACTGGAATGTAAGATCCACGTGGGCGGGCATCTTTATTTGCCTCATTGCTGTGTTCTACGCGTCTGGTTGTCCAACATACTTGAGGTATGCAGTGAATTTTTGTTGAGTAAATGGCATTGGGGAAGACGTAGACCAATATACCTGACGCAACATAGGCTACTACTTTTGTAGCTCATGCTTTCTTTCCGTTCACCTTTATTTACTTACTTCTCCTAATGACAGGTTTTGAAGAGCTTTCTGCAGACAGACCCTTGAGGGTTTGTGTAGCTAGTGGCCATAGCATCATTGTGGGTCACTGGTCAAGGTTCCTACAAATAGGTGGATGAACTTTACAAACTTTGTATTGATGGACTCCTTCAGTAAGAGTTAGATGTGATCTGAACATCAAAACCAACAGAGTTTATCCTATTAGGAGACTAAAAATAATGTCCTGACGTTATGCTATTAAGCATTTGGGTTTAGGCCTGGCGTTGTGTTAGTGGAGACAGAAAAAGAAAAAGCACATCTTTTGTGTGAATCAATTTATTTCCAGAGTCAGGCAATCACTCCTGGAGTTCTATTGCTTGGCTGCAAGCCTGAAGGGCGAGAAGATGACCGAGGTCGTTAGCTTTCTCAGGGGAAAGCCTTAGCCGAAGTGTGTGTGGTGTGGTCACCCGCCACTGTTCCCTACAGATTAGACCAAGCCTTTGGGATGGCAGGCACCAGCCTGTCAGCTCTAAGTGAAGGTTAAGGTTATTTGGAAAGTAATATCAGAAATACTTACTCAGAGCTAGACCTGGTGATTCCAGTCCCCTGGCAGTAGACGCAGGGGCATCAGGAATTCAAAACCGGTCTCGGCTACGTAGCAGGTTTTAGGCCAGCATGGGCTATGTGAGACCCTGTCTAAAAGCAAAAACAAAAACAAAAAAACCAACCAACCAACCAGTCAACCACAAGGACAAAACTTGCTCAGGTAAGTGATAGTTGAAGCCCTGTTTTATTTTTATTGTTTGGGGTTTTTTGAAAACTGTAGTCATTGCTAGATGCTTTATTGTGGGTCTGCTTTGGGTGTCTCACTGCTGCTCAGGCCTGGTGTGCGTTAAAGAACAGCCCAGCTCCCTGCTTTTATAGAACTTACATTGCGGTGGAGGGACACACTGCAATGAATCAGGTTAAAGCAACAAATAGCAAGATAATTCAGACTATGGCAATAGCAAAGGAGAGAGAGAAAAGGGGCCGGCCGGTGGAGACCAGAGGTGGAAAGGCACAGCTCTCACGGGTACCCAAAGGAAAGTCTCACAGGAGGAGAACTTGTCTGGGCTGCTGGAGGAAGTGGCCATGCAGCATGTAAAGGGCAGACCTCTTTCTACCAGGAAGAACAGTGGGAGACAAGGGAGGAGAGGAGTGGATGGGGATGGAGGAAAACCTCCGAATTTTATCCTAAACTACTGGAGGGTAGTGATTTGAGTAGAAAAAAACATGTCCTCCATAGGCCCAGAATGCTTGGTTCCCAGTTGGCAGCACTGTGGGGGGAGGTTTGGGAGGTGCAGCCTTGCTGGAAGAAGTGCATCACTGGGGCGGGCTTTGAGACTTTCAGTTTGCTCTCTCTGCCGGGTGCTCCTGGCTTAGATGTGACCTGTTAGCTTCCTGGTCCTGCTGCCATGTCTTCCTGCCCTGATGGACTCTTATCTCTCTGGAACTGTGAATCAGAATAAGTTTCATCTATAAGTTGCCTTGGCTGTCGTGTTTATGACACCAACAAAAAATAATTAACACATGGAGTTTTTTTTTTCTCCTTGATGTGGAGAATAATGAGACATGGGTTTCTACAGAGCAGTAGCATCACAGAAACACTGGGTTCCCAGTCTTCTTAATTTGTAAGGGTCGTCCGAAGCCGTTCAGGCCAAAGCTTCCCAAATGTGTCTTCAGGTCTTCTGGGGCAACTGTGAAACATATAGATATTTTTCTCCCCCACCCCCAATCGCTATCTGGTAAAGATGGCCTCTAGAGGCTCTGCTGATTATTTGTTGGGGACAAGCACCTATTCAGTATCCTCCACTTTGAAGAGGGAGACTGAGGCACAGGGAAGGGAGATATCTTGTGTGACGTTTCACAGTGACTATGACTTGACTTGGTTTCTGTGTCTAAAACAGTGCAGGGTCCCTAGCAGTGTGCACAGGAAAGGCCAGCACCCAGGAAGGCAGCAGGAGGTGCATAGGCAGAGGGGGCTGAAGACCCTGGCTTGGATGCTGGGAGCCGGGCAGCTTCAGAGATTTGTAGAGTGAATAAAATCTGCTGAGATGCATGGAAACAATTTACATTTTTCCTGCTTCTCAGTCAGAACTCAGAGTTCAAAGGCCCTGTTGACTGAACTCTGAGTGCAGGCTTCCGCTGGCTAGGGAAGGGCCCACCCCAGTTGACAGTCCTATCAGAACTATATGCAAGACCTCATCCATCCAAAATGAGCAAATGTTCACCATACCCAGAATCCCAGTGGGCTGTAAAGCTCAGTCCTCATTAAGCTACCATTCAAGGCACACTGAATATGCCAACTCAGCTTATACTTTAAGGCTATGGAGTAGGAACTAGGTCGGGAAACTGAAGAACAGAGGGGTGTGGCAACTGATGTCTAGATTCAGATTTTGTAGGTCCTAAAACACACTTGTACCTCTTGTTTCATTTCCCCTCACAACCACCTGTGAGGACAGGTGCAGAAAGTGAGAGAGCAGGTTTACCATCGACACATAGCTGGAAGGTGGCAGAGTCCTTGGATGGTTCTGGATTCATCTGTCCACCCATTTACTCATTCATTCGTCAAACAGTGGCTGTTAGGGCCCAGCAATGGGAGGTGCCGGGACTCGTTGGTGAACAAGCTAGTTTCTTCTTTGTCAGGGGAGACCCTGAGAATGCCGAAGCAGGGCGGAAGGGTAAGCAGTCAAATGGCTCCTGCTCTTTTGGAGGAGGGCCTCATGTAAAGTCCCGGTGGGACTTTTAAATGGGACACAAGCCAGTCCTGTCGCAGGCAGTGGGGTAAGCCCACAGCTAGACTTCAGTCAGCAGAACACTTACTTTCCTGGGACAGTGCATCTTCATAGTGACAGAAAGAAGGGTCAGTGGTTAAGTGGCCCTTGCGTACTGGGTGTTAGTTTAAAGAGTTATGGTTTGGCTGTCCCCCTCTGTTAAACATTTATTCTAGGGAGTGAACTCTAGCCGGCTGAAGCAGGTAAGGAGAGGCAGGCCTCTGAAGGGCATAGCCAGCTCCTGGTTCTGCATGACTCTCACAGCTTCCTGTCCCACCATGGAGTGAGGCACACTGCCTGCACTAGGAATACTGCCTTACCTTTCCCATTGTGATAGACACAAGTCTTCTGAAGCTGGGAGCCAAAATAAATCCTCCCCCCACCTGCCATTTAATTTGATCTGTCAGGCACTCTGTCGTGGAGACACCAAAGCAAAATAATCTAAAGAACTTGAAATTTCCATGAGGGCAAACACAGGCTTTGACAGTTTTCTGTACATTCTGAGTGATTGCATTCTCCTCCATTACCACCACTCCCTCCCTCTCTCCTCCTCCCACCCTGCCACCTCCCTTCTTTTTAGCCACGTTCCTACCTTCATATCTCTTTTTTTTTTTTTTTTGTGCATTTCTTCTGCTGGTGTCACAGCTTCTGAGTGTTCCTAATTGCAGTAGCCTTGCCAGGTTCAGACGGCAGCATTTTAGAACTCTCCGTTCTCAGGAGTCCTTCTGTCCCTCTTCTGAAGTATTTCTGGGCTTTGAAGTGGCTGATATAGATGTCTCCTTTGCAACGAAGAACTCAGCAATCCCTTATTCTCAGCGCTTTCGTGAGTTAGGAGTCTCTGCTTTGGCCTATGCCCCCGGCCGAAAGAGGCTCCTTTGACCTAGGCTGAGAGCCACAACAGCCTGTGGGAATAAAGACCAGCAGTCAGAGGCAGCTTAGCTGTGATTTCATTATTGAAACATCTGTAGCACCGCTAGCGGATTCTCCCATAGCCCCAGGACTTCCTAGTCAAAGCTTTTGGGCAGGTTTATAGCACAGATGTATGCTCCTTCCTGTGGACCAGGCCTTCAATATCTCCAGGGTTTTAAGCTGGGCACCTGTGTTTTGTGAAGGAAACTCATAGTCATCTAGACTGGGAGGAAGGTGCTTTTGATGGAAGGAAGTAAACAGAGCTAAGAGATAAAAGGAAATAGAATAGGCTGGGTTTGTGGTTAGATGACGGTGGAGTTTGGAAAACTTAGAGTTGGTGCCATCTGCTGGGGAGAAGGCTGGCAGGGAGGGTAGACATTTGTGCTCATTGTGGACAGGAGTGTTTGTGTGTGTGTGAGGTACAGGCATCATCTGGACACTTGGCTTCTAGAGATCATGATTGCCCCATGATGCCTTGCTAATTCCCTTCTGTATGGACTCAGAAACCCAGAGACAGTCTAACGAAATCTTGTAGGCTCCTTTTAAAGCTCCTCCTCTTCCTCTCCCTTCTCTTTCTGCTCTCATTTTAGATGAGAAACAAAGCGAAGTAAAGTGGTTTTGAGAGGTCATAAAATAAAGGGACATCTAGATGAAAATTCGAGCTCAGGGCTTCCCATGAGAGTCCCTCTTTACCACGCATGGTGCCCCAGATCAGAGAGCAAAGTGGGAGACAAAGAGCTGCATTCAGACTCCGAAAGGGTGCTGTTCCCGACTAGTTGCCATCATTTTAAAAAAATCTGAGCACTTTAACTCTTGACTTTTGCTTTCTCCACCCAATCTCCCTCAGTCCCGCTCCCTCTCTCTGCATCATGTGCCCATCTATTTATATATGTGGCGACAGGGTCTTGTGTATTGCAGGTTGGCTTTGAGCTCACTATATAGCCAAGGATGGCCTGGAGCTGATCTTCCTGCCTTCGCCCCTGGTTCTGGGGTTATAGGCATGAGCCACTGTGCCTGCTTATGTGGTGCTGAGGCTCAAACCTTGGGCTGTGCATGGTAGGCAAGTGCTCTGCCAACTGAGGTACATAACCAGCCCCCATTCCATATTCAAAACCCCATAACTGGGCCCCATTCCATATTGAAAACCCCATATCCAGCCTCCGTTCCATATCAAAACCTCATAACCAGCCCCTATTCCATATTGGAAACCCCAGAAAGCTTGGCATCAGTCACGCTCCCATCCATCTACAACCGTGACAAATGAAAATGGGTATGGAGCGGTGTTTGGAAGCAGGCTGTGTCCGGTTTGCCAGAGCCCTTATTCTTCCCCTCATTTGAGGACAAATGTTGCTTATTACCCATCAGGGTTTCTTCTGTTGCTATTCTTAATAGGGAAAGTTCCAGTCTGCTGCGACTTACCTAACCTGTGTCTTTCCTACATCCGCTTGCTCTATTTCCCTTGCATCTGCAAGTTTTCCTCTCAGGACTAAGTCTTCATCGGCAAAGTGAAATGCTCGAAGGTGATGGTTCTAAGGGCCCCTCTGGCTGCCGGGACCTGAGGTTCTCCCAGCCCACCCTTCAGAAGTGAGTGGAACTATTGACAATGCTTAATTGTTCTGCAGATGCTTTTTGAGGGATCGCTCACCCTTGACTCTCCTGTCCTTGAATTCTGATTTATCTGAGCCCTGTGAGAAAATGCCTTTTGTTTTGGGAGTTCATCCCTCATCTTTGATTTGGAACAAAATGAACACTTCAAACAAAGCAGTGTAGCTTCAGTTGCTAGGAAGGCAGAACAGCTGCAGAGGCTGCCGCTGCAGAGGCTGCCTGGAGACCAGGCCGTGGGGATCTTCACTCACGCCCCCTGTCTCCTTACTTCCCCCTCTCCGCTGCCTTCTTTCTTCTACTCTGCCTCTGCCTCCATCCTTTCCTCTTCCCGCTCTCTCAGTTTTTGAGCAGAGGTATCACAATGAATGACCCTTTTTATGATGGCTAGTTTTAGACACCACCAGTTTAGATTATCCTATGACAATTATTATTATTTAATCAAGGGCTCCATGTAGCCGAGCCTGGCTTTTAGCTCCTGATTGCCCTGCTTTCACCTTCTAAGAGCTGGATTTTGAAGCCATGTCCTGATCCAATGAGTTATTTTTCAAAGGCCACCTCCCACATCCAGTCAAAGGCTCAGTGAAAGAACCTCCTGGATTTTAAGCCAGATGCTGCAAATTAGTTTTCCATTGCTGTGATGAAATACCGCGATCAAGGCAACTTAGAGAAGAGTTTATCTGTACGGAAGCGTCCCGATGGATGGAGTCCATGATGGCGGAGTGGGGCACAGACAGCACACACGTTGGCCTTCACACCTTGAACTGCAAGCAGGAGGAAGAGAGAGAACTAGAAACCGCATGAGTGTGTAAACTCTCAACCCCGGGCCACACTTTCTCCAACAAAGCCACAGCTTGTAAGCCTCCTCAAAAAGCACCAAGACTAGGAGGGACATCCCATCCCATCCAGATCCTCACGCTCCGTAGCCACATAGCCATTTAATTGAGGGTAAACAAATTGTTTTTCTCTGGGCCCCAATAAAAGAGAAGAATGGGAAGTGCAGGTGTCATGTGACTTTTCCTGAGCAGGTGAATTAGCTTCTTTTCACTTTGAATAAGGTACTAGTGATCAAAGAAACAATTCATCCAAGTCTGACTTGGTCGACCAGTGAAGTTACGGTTACTTTCAGAAATGTGGGTGGAGAGATGCTTAAATGAGCCTAGGTAGTAGAAATACCTCCCTGCAGACAGCGCCACAGAAAGCTCCCAGCAATCGTTTATGGCTTATCTAATCTTAGGAGGGGCTGTGATTCCTGAGGCTTGTAAGTTTTATGAATTTCCTGAGCCCTGTAAGCAGCTTCTTGAATTTTATAAGCCTCTTTAATTCAAGAGGAACTGTTAATTTCAGAGGCAATATATGTATATTGCCTGATATTCTTGAAGTTTCTTCTAGTCTTACCATTTACAAGAAGAATGCCAGAGGTTTAGAGAGTGTGCTGGATATTTTCACGTCAATTTGACATAAGCTAGAGTTATCTAAAAGGTGGGAACCTCAGTTAAGAAAATGCCTTTATAAGTTACAGCTGTAGGGCATTTTTAAAATTACTGATTGGTGGGATGCTACCCCTGGGTTGGTGATTATGGGTTCTGTAAGAGGCAGAGCGAGCTGAGATGAGCAAGCCAAAAGCAGCACTCTCCCATGGTGTCTGCAGCAGCTCCTGCCCTCAGGCTCTCACTCTGCTTGAGTTCCTGTATTGACTTCCACTGATGAACAGTGCTATGGAAGTGTAAGCCAAATAAACCCTTTCCTTCCCAAGTTTCTTTGGTCATGGGTGTTTCATCACTGAAATAGTAACCCCATCTAAGACAGAAATTAAAGTGTTAGTAACTTTTGAAGGACTCTGACACAGGTGAGCAAGGCTCCCCTTAGCTTGCAGTGGTAATTCTTATTTGTAGGTCTTAGGCTTGCTTCTGGGTCTCTTCAGTCTAAAAGTGGCAAAGGAAGGATTTATATACATTGTCACTACACACCGTTTATTGCCAAGTTGATTTTTGGCTTGGAAAAGTCTATGCTGTCATATGGGGCAGTGACAGGGCCTTAGTCTGTCTCTGCTTTTTCAAGTGCAGAGTCAGACTCAGTTTCTGGCGAGTGTTCTGAGTTAAAGAGCAAGTACGTCCCCTTCAGGCTTCTATGTAGAAAACCTTAGCCATTGAACACTGAATTCAGAAAATCTTGTCTTTGTCTAATCTGTAAAGCAGGACTTTAAAAATGGTCATAAATGTTCTGCCAAGCAAAACACACTTTACTCCTTAGAGGGTAGTTGTCGTTGGAGCTTGGGCTAATGTTTGCTTTCTTGACTGTCCATTTCTCTGTCCCTCAGTTGCGGTGTACACAGTTTGAACAGAGTCAGCCACCATGGTCCTCCCGGCACACCTGTCTAATGGATGGAGTGTCTCCTTAGGTAACAGTTTCTCTGCTGCTGCAGAAGCAGGTGGTGAGCTTCCTAAGCATGCTCTAAAGCAGGAGTGGAAATGTGGTGAGACTACTTGCTGAAATGGCAAATATGGAGCCTGTAACTACACTCCAGCAGCTACCCTGGGGGACAGGGTGCACAGCTGTAAGCAGTCCTGGGGCTGAGGACATAGTTCCGTGGTCAAGAGCACGTGTTGCTGTTGCAGAGGACTGAGTTTGATTCCTAGCACCCACACGGAGGTCCACAATCATCTGTAACTCCAGTATCTAGAGGATTTGCTACCCTCTTCTGGCCTCTCTGGGCATGCGTGCATACACACGTTGCACATACATATACACATACAAGCAAAACATGTAAAAGTAAATAACAACAACAACATTAATGTCCCGAAACCTTTAGAATATACTGGGGGAAGTGACTTCCAGTGTTGTGCTGTAACTAAAGGTAGAATCCCAAGAATCCCCCGCTTTTGGCCAGGGTCTCAGGGCTGTAGACTCTGAATGGTGCCATCAGAGCGTCTGAGCACTGTGATCTGCCCTGGGCCCCAGAGGTAGACTTAGGGAGGCTGGCTCAGAGTCTGCTCTGCCAGGTATTTCAGAGTCCAGTGTAGTCGTGGGGGGGGGGGGGAAGGGGGAAGGAGAAAGAGAATAGATGTCAGGGTCGTGCAGTTGCACACGTTCAGCCAAAAGGCGTGTTAGAGGCAATTCCTCTTAATGCCTTTATTAATTCTAGAGATGGAATAGCTGAGACCCACGGAGAAATGCCTGGCTTGAAATTAGAACCAAAGACATCAGAGATGAAATAAATTTACATCGTTGGCCAGAACAAAGACATGAAATAAGTGCAAACAGTGATTCCAACTGGGGTTAAAAATGCACATGGTTACCTTTCAGGCCTGAGATTGAGAATTTTTACATTTTCCTTGGTATAAAGATTCCTTAAACTACATTTCCATAAGGATGCAAACTAAATATAAAATAAAAATTTAAATGATTCAAAATAAGTCGCATCCTCAGTGAGTTAAAGAAACAAGCACAACCCAATGTATGCAGATATATGCGCACACATACGTGTGCATATGTTCCTTTTCACTCTCACATGCCCTCTATGTTCTATGTAACTCCTGCAGCCACTGCTGCTCTCCCTCCCTGTTGGCATACTTCAGGCGTGGTCTTCAGGGGCCTCCTCCTCTTCTTTTTGTGGGATTATACAACGGATTCTGGAGAGTGTGATACAGTAGCAGTGTTGACATGGAAGAGTCTCAGGGCGCACTGCCCCTCCTGAGTGCTGGGCTGGATGACCGGCCACTCTGGGAGGGGACTTTGTAACTGAAGCCGACTGTGCTGAATCACAGTTAGCTGTTTGTCACAGCATCACCTCGTCTATTGTGAAGAATATAGTAACCCCTACACCCCCACCCCCACACCCCCACACTGGAAAGAGCCAGCAGCATCTCATGAAGTATAATCAATTAAACGTGTCATACTAGAAAATGTGGCACTTTCAAACATGTTTAAATCCTCTGGTAGTGATTAGTCACTCTATGATTAAAGTCAAAGTGTTTTAATTTTTTGTTTTTAAATAAATGGCTGCTAGTTTGTAATTAGCTGGATGTTAGGCTTGTGGTTTTGGGAGACATCTTGAAATTTCATTTTGTGTGTGCACAAGTTCATACAGACATATAAAACCACTCACTACAAGAGAGTGATCTGAACCAGTGGTTTCCAAGTGCTTGGTTATCAGAAGCACCAGGCTCCCAAGTTGCAATTCTGCAGTGTCCTCATTAGCTTTGGTTGTCAACTTGGCGCAGCCTGGAGACATATGAGATGCACTCACCCCACCTTGTCACAGGCTTGCTGGGACTTTCGATGGCCCCAGTGGAATGGCAGCGCCCACTTCGGCAGCGGCTGCTGAGATCATTGGCTCTCCACCTCATATTGCTGCTACACAATGTGGGTGCTTCTCATCTTAGCCAGTGTCTTGGCTGGTCTGGCAGAATGATGGAACACTAATTCCTGAGAGTCTTAACTCCATTTTATTGTCCTCTTGGCAGGCATTGTGGCTTTATTTTATCCATTTACCATTAAAGTTGGGATGAGTAACAGACACTCAGTTATAAACTCACTCCCTTTTTGTCCCCACTCTGTAGCAACAACCATCCCTTCACATGATGAGCATCTGTTGCCTCTGGTGACACGGTGACACCTTTGATGGTCTGTTGGTATGGAGAGCAGGAGACCAGGGGGCAGCCATCTTGTCCAGGGCCAGGAAACTCTTATTCTGTACCATTGTGTAAGCATCATCCTGTTTTAGTGTGATACCTGTAGCCTAGAGTTGCAGGTGTGGGAAGCTGGGTGCCCCAGTGGGCCTCTGAGACTGACGTTGAGTGGGACTATACCTGAGTCTGTCTGTCTGTCTTTCTTTCCTTCCCTTCCTTCCTTCCTTCCTTCCTTCCTTCCTTCCTTCCTTCCTTCCTTCCTTCCTTCCTTCCTTCCTTCCTTCTCTCTCTCTGTTTTTCAAAACAGTGTTTCTCTGTGTATCCTTGGCTGTCCAGGACTCACAGCAATCCGCCTGCCTCTGCCTCCCTGAGTGCTGGCATCACAGATGTGCGCCACTGTGCCCGGCTTCATCTTTTAATTCTTGAGCCAAGCATTTCACTCACTGAGGACTTTCCACTCGAGTGGCCCTTGGCTTGAGCACACCTGGACCCTCAGCTCACGCAGGTGACCTCACTGCTGGTATGAGCCAGGCGTGGCGTAGCACCTGACCTTATTAGTGGGGTCCATTGTGTCTAGCATTTTCTTCTTTAGTTTGCTCAAAGGCACCTTGGTCCAACATGTGCCTTATGTGGTTCCATAGAGGTGAATCTTATGTCCTAGAGGAGTGGAAGGTGCCTTGCATATCAATTTTAAGATAAGCTTAGTATTTACAGCCCATGTACTCCATTTGCCTGATCTTATATTTGACCCTGACTTTGAACTCTGGGCAGAGCAACAAGGACTTGCACATCAGTTTTACTCCAAATGAACTGATCCCATTTCTGGACACAGGTTCCAGCTACTACCCAGGGTTTTGGCATCCCTGCGGGATGGCACTGTAGCAGGGAACCTCTATGCTGGTCTCACTGTTTGCATTTGTGTACCGATTAATTAGCTTTTCGTTAATACAGTGGAGTGCTGTGGGGACGCTGACTGTGTGAAGAGCAGCTGACTGCTGCTGGAGGCTCCAGTGTGTGATCAAGTTAAATCGCTTGGCATCTAGTGAAGTGCGTGTAGGAACAAAACACATACTGAACACACACACATACATACACACATACACACACACACTGAACAGAGAACGGTTTTCTTCAATGTCGTCCGTTTAGTGACCGATGCTCTCCTTGCAGACCACACCTCTCTCAGTCCACTCACCTCCCAGTCACGTGTCCCTGAGACCAAGCCTGTAGGAGATGGAACTTTTGAGGGCATTAGGGATATTCAGACTCGGAAGAGCAGTCTGACAACCAGACCGAAGTCTGTCTTTGCATGACTTGACTCTGCTGTCATGGCTGTTTCTGCACGCTCTCGATGCACTTGTGCGGGTACACGTACAGGCTGGCAGTCTTGGGGTGTTTCCTAGTCACTTGTTTCAAGCTTTCTTTAATTTGCAGTGTGTGACCTCTAGTGGACACTGATGTGTAAAACAAGTGAGTAGAGCAGAGGTTTGTAGTATCAGAGTTGGGTAAACAACAATCTAAGGAAATTAATTATTTAATTTCTACATTTCTGTGTGGTGTATGTATATGTGAATTTATGCACATGGTATGTGGGTGTGGATGTATCTCTCTGTGTGTAGAGACCCTGGGTGTCTTCCTTGCTCTTGTATTGTCTTATTTTTTTGAGACAGGGTTTCTTACTAAACCGATGGTTCATCAATTTGTCTAAGCTGTCTGGCCAGTGAGCTTTAGGAATCTGTCAGCACCTCCATGGTGCTGTACAGAGACAGACCTGTATAGCTGATCGAGGATCTTGTTTAGTGCGTGTGTGTGACAGGGGCAAACACTTTGCCAGCCAAGCCATTTCTCCAGTCTGTAATCTAATTTTGGAAGATTTTCTATTAAATCTGAAAGAAACCACGTATGATGGCTAGATTTGACTGTCAACCTGATACATCCCAGAATCACCTGGGAAGAGTCTTCAGTGATGGGTTGTCTACATTGGGTTGGCCTATGGGCGTGATTGTTGGAGAGTGTCTTAATTAAAGTGACCTGGCCCTGAGTGAGCAGCATTGCCAAAGTGGGGGATCTTGAACTGTATATTAGGGGAGCAATTCAGCTGAGCACGAGGAGAAAGCCAAGTAGGCGAGTGTGTGGGTGCATGTTCATGACATGCACTCATTTCTCTCTGCTCTAGACTGAGGATGTGGTGTGACCGAGCTGTCTTCCACCACCTTGAGTGGCCTGCGCTGATGGACTGTCACCTCGAGTTCCCAGCTGAACAGACCCTTTGGTCCTAAGTTGCTTTTTGACAGAATATTTTATGTCATCAACAAAAATAAAAGCAGAACACCATGTGTTCTTTTTTAAGAAGCCAAGACGTTCATTCAGCACTTACACAGACCATAAAAATATACCAGATTATAAGAAATGAAAGATTGATGGCTGGTTAGAAGAGAGGAAGTAATTTACATTTTTAATGAAGAAAAAATCCTCATTGCCACAAATGTGTCCTAAAATTCATAAAATAAGGTCCAGCCAAATATATTTTTAGTAGTTTTCCCTCTATGGATTAAATCTAATGAAATCTAATGTCTAACTAATATAACAGCTTGAAAATGATATACACAAGCATATATCTATGCTTCTGTATTAAAATATTATCAATTATTTATCAAAATATTAAAATAGTATGAAAACATTATTTTAAAACTTTTTCTTGATTCCTTGTGGATTTCACATCATGTACTCTGGTCCTGCTTATCTCCTCGTCCCTTCATATTCTGCCCTCGCAGCTTCGCTCCCAAAAGAAGGAAGGAAAGAACAAACATCTCACCATGGGAGCTACAGTGTGTTACGAGCAAATGCTCGTTGCAGTGAGTCACTGGTCTGGTTCGAGGCCTCTGGCTTCTGCTACTCTGTCAACACTGGGTCCTCACCGGGACTCCTCTCAGAAATCCCGTGGTCGCCCTGTGTCATGGAGACCCTGCAGCTTTTGTTCTCTGGGACTGGCCCCTGCACACTCTCCAGCAGTTCACAGATGGGGAAGGCGGCGGGCTGGGACAGCTCCGAGCCCTGGCTCTGGGCCTGGGTGGTGGCTGAGTTGGTCAGCCTGTGCCATCTCTCTCGTACTGGCGCCACCCAGGCCAGTTCTTCCACTCTCACGCCCTTGGGCAGGCTCTCCCGAGCCCATGTCACCAGGGTCAGCTCTGCTCTGGTGTACCCACATAGCGGCTGGGCCAGTTCTCTCACCTGCCGCAGGTGTTGAGGGTGGGGGTGGGGTTTATCTCTCCCTGCACAGCAGTCTAGGGGTCTCCCATACTCACACCTTCAAGGCGGCTCTCTCTCACCCCCTGCCACCAGGGCTGGCTCTACTGTGCTGCCCAGGTCAGGTGCGGGCTCTTCTGAGTGCTATAGCCAGAAGAGAGGGCACAGCTCTTTGACATCAACAAGGTCCAGGCATCAGCCCAGAATAGAGACATACACATGGCTTTTTGTAGTTACATGGGCCGTGGACAGCGACACAGAACCCTGTTTCTGCAGGGGCACAGACCCAGGTGTGGCCCTATACCGCAGCATGGACAGGACCTCACCGTGGCCTTAGGTGGCAGCACAGGCTACTCACATCAGATTCACTACCCTCTCATCTCCAGTCTGCCTCTCTTCCCCGTGCACGCACTGCTCTGCTTGTCTTCCTCTCCCGTCTCTCCACCACTTACTCACTCATCTCGGTGTCTTCCGACTGCCCTGTGCTGCAATGGTCGTAGGAAGGGGGTTGAAAAAGATAAGATTTTAAGTCATAGGAATATTAAAACGTTTGGAGACTTTAGTTCTGTTTTATGGACATGAATGTTTGAATGTGTGCGTGCAGTGCCCGTGGAGGCCAGAAGAAAGTGTCAGGTCCCATGGGACTGGAGTTACCGAGGGTTGTGAGCCCTTGTGGGGTGTTGGGGACCAAACCAAGGTCCTCTGGAAGAGCAAACAGTGCTGGCAACTTAATAGAGCCCTCTCTGTGGCCCTGTAGGATAAGAATATTAACTAGAGTAAATGGAACAGCTATAAGCAAACCAGTTGTTTGTTGCATCATTTCAAAGCAGACCTAAACTGATGAGTTAGGGAGGGTGCACTGGCAGACAGCTATTATTTGCTAAGATAATAATTTCCATAGATTTAGTTCAGGGCCTGAAGGCCTTCTTCAAGCCTCAGAGCTTCTTGTTTCCTATGAGATGCGGGTATGCTTCCAAACACTGTTATCCAGTGTCTCCTCCTTCCTGTGCTAAAAACAATAAATTCCTCTGGATTGTGAAGAATAACCACGCAGCCTTCAAACACCACAGTGAATACCATGTAGCCCTCCAGCTTCTCTTTGGTTTTCTTGAGTGAATGTCACAACTATTGACACTGAGAAGTTGCTGACATCCCATCCAGATGGCAAGCAAGTGAAGATGCTGAAAATCCCTTCTCCACTCCACTTGAGATCTTTGTCCCTGGGAACATGACTGGACAAACGGCCCCACCTCTGTGCAGTGACTGCTGAGGAGAATTCACAAGGAGGAGTGAGTCTGTCCTGTTTTTCCCTCTGATCCTAGGGAGAACCTGGCAGATGCTAAGAATGGGCAGAGGCATGTTGGGAATGGCTGTGGTCCCATCCAACCAGAGAACAACTATTGTCATTTTCACATGTCATCTGGTGTGATGAAAACCACAAATTACCTAGAAGAGAGAGCCGCGAGAACGAGTCTGTGGCCCCACAGGAAGCGTGAGTGACAATGAAATCAGCACCGAGGTTTCACGCTCAGGGGCTGTGCACATGGAAAGAGGGTGCATAGTTTGGGATCTGACAAATGAGCAGAAACGGTTCATTTATGCACCTCTATCATCTAGAGGACACAATGTCTAACCAACTGTGTAGACCCTGACATTTAACAGCATGGCTTCTACTGACCTTTCCACCCTTTCGTACTATTTCTACCTTTCTCTGACTTCACGACACCATCCTCCAAAACCCTAAATATGTTAGAAATGGTTACTTGATCCCCGAAGCTCATCGCACTGAGGCTGGTTAGTGCTTGAGGACTCTTGTGAGAAAGTGCCCCATAGACTGCACTCATGAGCTGTTAGTGTGAAAGGAAACCCCCGAGCGGCCCCGCCTTCCTCTCCCTGGGACTACTGAGTTGAAAACTGAGAAGAATCACAGATGAGAAGGCTCTGGTCTGTCCCACCACTTGCAGTCACTACACCATGGGGTCTCTCACACACACTCGTTTAACCCTAATGACACTTCGAAATGTTCCTGTCCAAATATCATCATACTGAAGGTAGGCTTCAGACTATGGTTGGGGGTTGGGAAGAATACGATTTCAGTCCATTGATCAACCTAAAGGTGTAAATATTGTCTTTCAGAAAATTCTGAGTTTTGCTTTTCCATGTTCATTTAATGTCAGTGTTTGTGTGCCATGTGGGATAAGGATCAAGATTTTTTTTTCTTCATTGGTATTCTACTCTTTCATTGCCTTTTTTTTTTAAAAACAACAACAACAACAACATAGTTCTTAGTTGAATTACTTTGACCCTGTCAATCAGTTTATAAGCAATGTGTGGGCTTACTCCGGGTGGCATTTTGTTCCATATGTCCATTATAACTGATTCTGTAGTTTTGAACTTATCCTTAAAATAATTCCTTCCCCCCCGCCAAAAAAAATGTCCACATAAATTTTAGTCTCCCTATAGTTTCTACAAAAACGTGAATTGGGGTTGGCGTTTCTTCCTTCAATGAATTTTTGGATATAGTTGCGGACCATGAATTCTTTAAGGATAATGAATCGGAATCCTTGTTTCTAAGGGCCTCTCCTGAGCTGTGGAGGGCTTCTTTAGCTCAGCAGTGTCTAGCCATACTTTGTTGAATTCATCCAGATTTCAGGATTTGAAACTATTTGTGCATGGTACAAAAATCCTTTTACTGCTATGTAATTGTAGGTTCATAGGAAGCTGTCAGGCATTTAATAATGATCATGACGTCTTACACACAGGCAGTGCAATGTACAAAGCAGGAACTGGAATTAATATCACAGAGCTTTCTTCAGTGTTTTGCAGTTTTACACACCCTGTGTGTGTGAGCAAGTCTCTTTGTAGTGTGGCTTCCTGCACATATCCGTGTGGTGCCGACTCTACCCACATGTGGTTCCATCTTGGCCATCGGTGGGTAGTGAACCCTCTCCGATTTCTCTTGGTTGCAATTAATCACCCCTCCTCTTTGAGTTATATTGTCAGAGTGTAGAACTGAGCTGGGCACTCCCCCTTTGCTTTAGAATATACCCCATTTCTGTGAGCGCCGTAGCTTATAAGACGTTTGTTTCTCTCCGCACGATTGTGTGGGTTCTCCGGCAGCTTGAAGTCTCTCTTTGATTTCTCAGTGTAGAATATGCAGAGGAGTGACTCTTATGTCCCCTCACTGCACACATGGGAGCTCTACTCTTCAGGGAGAAAGTGTTTGGAAAGAAGGCTCTTTAGGTGGTTGGTTCTTCAGGTTAAATGGTGTCGTAACGGTAGGGCTGGTGGTAGGACCTTGCAACGGCGCTGAGTCTTCTGTCTGTGCACAGAGAAAGGAAGGCCACACCAGGCCTTGCTGTCCACACGTTGGCGCTTTGCTATTGGATTTCCCCGACTCCAGAAACACAAGAAAAACATTTCTCTTGTCAAAGCTGCTCAATCTGTGATATTTTGTTTGGCAGGTTCACTGACTCAGACTGCATGAAATCCGTAGGTGTTTTAAAATATGTTTATCCTGATCGGGGTGGGGAGATTTTGACATTCTTAGATATTTTCTTTGACACCTCTAATTATTTTTGGAACATTCTCGAGCACTATTTGTTTTGGCTATTCTTCTTGCTTCCTTATGGGGCTGTAGGTATATGTAAAGTACATCCCTCAGCTCTTCCACGGCTTGTTCCCACCCGTCCCCTGTTTATATTGCTCAGTGTTATTTTTGGGTAAATTCTATTGATCAGTCCTAAAACTGACTGCTTCTTTCTTGCTGTGTGTCAGGTCTAGTGCTGAGCCTGTCATTAGGATTCTTTATGTTTGATGTCTGTGTTTTGTTTCTAGCATTTCCATTTGTTTTTTCTTTCTTTCTTTTATTTGCATATAAGTATGTGTGCATGTGTTTGTGTGTTTTGTGTTTGTGTGCTTTTGTGTGTGTGAATGAATATGCATAGACACATGTGTAGAGGCCAGGGTCAACCTTGGGTTCAAGACACTACACATAGGAAAATTTATTACAAGGCCCTAACCGAGAAGCTACCTGCGACTAATGGCTGCTGAGAGAGGAGGAATCAGTTTTCTCCAGCAATGAGCTCCTGAAGGGATCATCCCCAACACCGCATTAAGCGATCTCAGAAGGTTATATTTTCACCAATTTTTATTTTAAATTTTTTATGTGTGTGGATGTTTTGTCTGCATGTATGTCTGTGCACCATGTGGGTACAGTGCCCAAAGAGTCCAGAGGAAGACATAAGTCCCCTGGGACTGAAGTTGAAGTTGGCTGTGAGCTGCCGTGTGGGGCAGAGTCCTGGTCCTCTGCCCGAGCAGCTAGTGCTCTTGCGCACTGACCCCTCTCTCCAGCCCTCAGAAGGGTAGAGTTTCACTTTAAGGCTGGGATATCAGAGTTATACTGAATAAGGTCTTTGAAGGGAGAAAGAGCAGACAGTGTCCACTCAGGACATCCTTATGGGTGATGTTTGCAGGTTCATTAAGTCACAGGTATCAACAAAGACTTAGTAACTACATCTTTAAAAAAGATTTTATTTTATGTGTGTAGGTGTTTTGCCTGCATATATATATGTATATATGTACATATATATACACACACACATATGTGTACCACATGAGTGCTGGTGCTTGCAGAGGTCAGAAGAAGGTGCCAGATTTCCTGGAACTGGAGTTGCAGATGGTTATACGCCACCACGTGGGTGCTGGGAACTGAGCTCGGATTCTCTGCAGGAGCCACAAACACTCGTAACTGCAGAGCTGTCAGTCTAGAATTGCTTCCTTTGGACTAAGGCGCGCTTTAGGGATACTGGATCCACGCTCGCTTATGCTACCAACCAGAAGTGGGAAAACAAAGACGGAAAAACCACACCAAGGCTTTAAGACTTGGACATTGATGTGGAAGATCTTAGGTAAATGCAATCTTAGGCAAAGACTTAAATAAATGCAAAAACGTCAAAAGCCTGAAGAGCATGAGCTATTTTCTTAGTAACAGGAAGCCAACAGCCCAGTCTAGCCTTAAAAAAATAAATCTTTGAATCACTTTCTTTTTTTTCTTCCTTTCTTTCTTTCCTTCTTTCTCTTTCTTTTCTTTTTGGTATCATGGCAGAACTGATTTCATATAATGGATTTGGAAATGTTTCCATTTCCTACATCACTTGAAATATACGTGGGGAAGAGGCATTCTGTACTCCTTAAATGGTGATGGAATTCTCCAAAGAAGTCATCCTGGGCTATGACCGTTCTCTGTAGAAAGGCTTCTCACTGTGAACTTGACACATGGTACAGGAATATATTCAGTGTTTTTATTTCAGTTTACTTTTACTCACTTTTGATAGTTTTTACCCTGTGATAGGTTTGTTGACCCCATTTCCTGTTTGTTGGCGTCAGTTTACTCACCATATTTTCCACTGTTGTTTATGTTTCTGAGGATGGCCATCCCCGCATTCTACTCTTACTATTATAATTATAATCTGAGTCTTTCTGTCACTCTGTGATCTTTTAGTCACATGTTTATCAGTTTTATTGATCCTTAAAAATTGTTTTAGCTAGTTGGTTTTCTGTGGATCTGTTCTTAGTCCCATCGACTTGTGAGGTCGTCTCAATAATTTCCTTCCTTTTATATAGAATAGCTTGCAAATGATCTAATTTTTCTTGCTTGTTAATATTTTTTTTTAGTAATTTTATTTATTTATTTATTTATTTATTTATTTATTTTTATCTCAATCACAGGTTGGGTACTTTGAATCCCAGGCGTAGCCCCCTCCCCC
>CM053762.1:2142844-2159868 GCA_028658305.1 Pachyuromys duprasi | reverse complement strand
CTAGGGTTTTCCCACTTGATTTTCTCACCGTAGGAGTTCCGCTCACCTGGCACTCACAATGCTGGTGTTTTAGGTCCCAGAGTTCAGTCTCCTGGTCGCTGCGTTGTTTCTGCTCTCCTACTCCTCAGACACAGTGTTCTCTCTCGTGGCAGCCATCTTGGATCCTCCAGTCGCTTGTTAATATTAAAGTTGTCTTATTGCTCCCCCCACTTCAACCTACACTTTGCAAAACTTCACTATGTAGCCCAAGCTGGGCTTGAACTTACATTCTCCAGACTCTGCCTTCCAAGTGCTAGGATTGTAGGCACACTGCTATACCTGGATTTTTTTTTTAATGTGGTTTTTGCTTCTTAATGCTTTAGAGCTCCAGCTTTCCCTGCAAGGTTGTGAATATACTCTCTCCCCCTGTTCTTGGTTCCCTCTTCCTTCCCAGTCAGCACCCCATCCTGCTTTCCTACACACACCGTAGGATTTTATTCACTTGTAAAGAAGAATGAAGTCATGACATTCTCAGGAAAATAGATGGAGCCGGAAATCATTATGTTAAGCAAGATTAGCCAGACACAGAAAGACAAACGTCACAGTGGTGACTGATAGAGACATTTCCAATAGGGAAGGGTAGAGACTCTTCATTGCTCCAATATGCTTCTTGATGCCTCCTTGATTTCCTGGTGATAACTCTCTCCATATTCATCCACCCCAGAATAAGCCTTCTGAGAAACTATCTGGAGGGTCTGCTGCCGCTGCTGCTGCCTAAAGGAAGCAAGGAGGAGCAGGTGCTGGGGTTGGTGCAGCTGTTACTGCAGACTATGCTTGGATGGAGGGGCTGGAAAGACATTGGGGCTAGTACAATAGCAACCAGCAAATGCCAAAGCAAGCCACAGATGAGGGAGAGCAGCACCGCTCGTCACGGAATCTGCTGGGAACTACAGAGTATGCTGATCAGCAGGGTGGGCTGGTCATTGTCAGAACCTTCCTGGAACAAGCACATCAATCAGAATGGGTTGATGCCAGTCCGCTTCCAGATGCTCAATGCTCAATGGACGCCTGTTTTTGTGTCATCATGGGGGCCCAGGTCCCTGCCTGAGATTGTCCCAGGCACGCTGCAGATGGGCTTTGCTTGCTTGTTGGCTCAGTGCTGGCAACGTCGGGATCACCACGTATCTTTGCAACAATTCTTGTAGGGCAGTTTCTCCAGATGGGTTGTTTCACCAGCTTGCTACACTCGGCTGGGAGATGTCATCTCAGAAATTAATATTTTCCTACCTGTGGCAACAAGCCAAACTTCCTGATTTTTAGTAGTCCCCTCATCAGTTATTAGGACAGACTTCCTGGGGGGTACGGGGAGGAGGACTTCTGGACTATGTCTTCGTGGACTAGACCTTGGCTGTTTGTGTTAGCTTGGCAACATGCCACTGCTGTTCCGGGGTGTCCAGAGAACTAGGTAAATCCTCTTTTAATGTTGTCAAGCATGGTTTGTAGGACTGTGTGGGTCCTATGTTGGTACTGTGCAGATGCCATGATGAGATGAGCTCCCTAACTAGGAGCTGGAGGAGGTTGGATGTGACGAGCCCTGTGTGGGCAGAGGGTGGGGTGGAGATGACCATCTTTGCCACCAAGCACGTGCCCACCTGCCCAGCCACCTCGCAGTGACCTAAGAGGTCTTACCTTAGGGTCACATGCATATCCCTGTGCTCAGCTACTTCCTATTATGGAAGCTGGGTGCTGGCTCAGATGAAATGACCACAAGGGCACCATAGTTTGGAGCTCAATCAGATCCCCAAGCTACAGACCTGTGGGGCTATTACAAGCATTCATTTAATCACCATTCATTCAGTAAATTATATGTTCCTGTTTAAAATTCATAATCTGTCTACTTCCCTGTAAACCAATCTACTGTTTCCTTGGAGACCAGTGCCTCATCACTATCCCACCAGGTTTCAGATGCAATCTCCTGTGGGGGATAAAGGCTGCCTGGCTCTTCCAGCCTATTCCCTGGGGGTCCTTACCTGGTCTGAATGTCTAGCCTAATCTTTTCTTCTTCCACTTGGAGACTCTGGTCCGGGATCTTACAGCCCCCTTGGCCACTGTAAGGGACCCCAGAATGCCATCAGGGGGCTGTGCTTCCCAATTCCAGAGACCTTCTCTGGAGTGGCAGCCTCTATGGATTTGGTGAAAAGATACCACTGGGAGGCCTTCAGAAATGTGGGAATCTTCCTGGAATAAGCAGTCCAACACCAGTGAGAGTGGGGGAGAGGAGATGTCACGGCGGACGAAAGCCAGGGCAGCTCCTGAAAGGCTTCGATGCAGGCTGAGTTTACGTTCTCCTTTCATGCACTAAAATCATAAGGGAAGTAGACAAGTAAGCTAGCCATTACAGAGCGTATGTGGCAGCCAGCCAGCAGGCTGTGAAGGGCAATGACCCATTGTTTCAGCTCCTTCTCCAGGTCATGCTGTTCCAGGTAGTGCGGCAAATTGGCAGTGCAGGCAATGTTTTGAGTAGGTCACTAAATAAATCAATAAACCAGTGTCTAATGGTTGGTTGTTTCTATCTTACTCTACTTTTGTTTGTGGGTGAATCACAAATAAAACAATCAACCACACAGTTATGATATGATCAAGTTTTATTTTTAAAGGCTAATCATTTAAAAAATTTCCATCTAGCATATAACAGTTGCATTGTTCCAGGAGGGTCAGTAACACTGACAGGGCCCAGAGCAGGGCACACACGACAGCTGATGTGGCAATGATAGCAGATGGGCCACAGGACAAATAGGCAATACTTAGTGTTAATGACTCTGAAGTGTGATGTGGGCGACAAATATTCAACCACGATATCTATTCTTTAAGATATCATGGTTCTTGGGATCCAGAAGTAAGCTGATGACATGTAGCAGAAAACCAATGATGTGGAACCAGAAGATGAAGAAGATGGAGGAGGAGGAGGAGGAGGCAGCTATGGAAAGGATTAGGATATAGACTAGAGGCATTCTGCCCATGGAGAGGACAAAGAGACAGAGTATTCTGTCTTGTGGTTATTACCACAATTCCTGCCAGCCCAACTAAGGCAGTCATGAGCATCAGCCTATCTAGGACCCAATTCTTTGTGTCGAAAATTGGAGGAAAGGGCAGGTAACCTTCATTCTCTGATGGAACTTCTATTCTTCTCTTTAGTGGTTGGATCTGTACTCAGTAGTCCTCTACTTACTCCCTTAGAGCCCTAAATAAAACACAGACATCTGCTGTAAGAATATCCAATTTTCAGTATTAACCCTGCGTTACAGACTGTAGAGACTACGTAGCCTATCAAGACTGAGGATTCCTGGAATGTTCCTTGAAAATCAAGTATTCATTATTCCGACAGCTTGAACTTCCTGTTCTAATCTTCAGAAATACGCTAAGATTCAAGCACCTGTACTTAATGGGATAGAGCCAAGGGCACTCTCAGGCACTGGTATCAGGACAGATATAGAGAGGATCATGACAGCCGCCTGACTAAGACAGTGCTAGCCAAGAAGAAAAAGAAGAAAAAGTCATTTCCTTATCTATCTATCTATCTATCTATCTATCTATCTATCTATCTATCTATCTATCTATCTATCTATCTATCTGTCTATCTATCTATCTTTTCCTTTCTCCCCCTCTCTCCCTTTCTTTCTTTCCATTCACTTTACAGCCTGATCCCAGCCCCCTCTCCTTCTTCTCTTTCCACTCCCACCTCTTCCCCATTTCCCCCTCTCCTTCTTCTCAGAGAAGGGGAGGCTCCTAAGAGGTACCAACCTACCTGGTACCTCAAGTACCTCAGGACTCAGCACATCCTCTACCCCTGAGGCCAGACAAGGCAGCCCAGCTAGGAAAAAGGGGTCCAAAGTCAGGCAACAGAGTCAGAGACAGCCCCTGCTCCTGTTGTTAGGGGATCCACATGATGACCAAGCTGAAAATCTGTTACACCTGTGTGAGAGGCCTACATCAGTTCATGCACGCTCTTTGGCTGGTGATTCAGCCCCTGTGAGCTCCCATGAACCTTGGACAGTTCACCCTGTAGGTCTTCCTGTGGTATCCCTGAACCCTCTGGCTTCTTCAATCCTTTCCCCCATTTTCCTACATAACTCCCCCAGCTCAGTCCATCTGTTTCTATCAGCTGCTGGATGAAGCCTCTCAGAAGACAGTTTATGCTAGGCTCCTGTCTGCAAGCACAGCAGAGTATCGTTAATAGTGTCAAGGGCGGCTCTCTCCCACAGTGTGGGCCTCAAGCTGTCATTGGTTTGCCATTCCCTCAGTCTCTGCTCCATCTTCATGTCTACATTTCTTGTAGGCAAGACAATTTTTGGGTCACAGGTTTTCATGGGTGCGTTGATGTGCCCCTCCCTTTACTGGGAGTCCCCCCTGGCTACAGGAAGTGGCAACTTCAGGCTCCATATCCCCCACTGCTAGGAATCTCAGCTAGGGTCATCCTGAGAGACTCCCGGGGGCCTTCCCTGTGCCAGAGATGCCCCCAAATCTCACCCCCACTCCATGCTGGTGAGGATGTGACGCAAGGGCAACACTCTTCTATTGCTAGTGGGAGTGCAAACTTGTACAAGCACTGTGGAGATAAATCTGAAGGCTTCTCAGAAAATTGAGAATAGAGGTAGCTCTAGACCACTATACCACTCCTGGGTATACACCTAAAAGATGCTCCACCATACCCCAAGGACACTTGCTCAACTCTGTTCATAGCAGCTTTATTCATAACAGCCAGAATCTAGAAACAACCTAGTTGCCCCTCAACCAAAGAATGGATAAAGAAAGTGTGGTACATTTACACAATGGAATACTATTCTGCTCTTAAAAACAAAGAATCATGCAGTTTTCAGGCAAATGGATGGAACTAGAAAAGATCATCCTGAGTGAGGTAACCCAGGCCCAGAAAGACGCATAGTATGTCCTCATAAGTGGGTATTAGAGCTCTAGTACAGGATAACCTCAATACGATCCACAGACCCAAAGAAGCTAAGTAATAAGGAGGGCCCAAGAGAGGATGCTTGAATCTCACTCAGAGGGCCAAATGGAGTACACATCAGAAAGGGATGGAGGGAGGGAACTGAGTAAGGTATGGGGTTGGGGGAATGGGAGTGGAGATAAGGGGTGAGGAGAGCAGGGTGGGGTGGGGCAGGCCGGTGGGGAGATCTTGCTTTAAGGCTGCAAGGAGACTGTGACCTCTTGCTAGGACAAAAGAGGAGAGAAGAGCTGGGTCTAGAAATGCTTTAACACACCAGGGAGGGAAGACAGAGATGAAAATGTTGTCTCTCCAGCACTTACTTTGACACACTAGGGAAGGAGACAGAGATGGAGGGAGACAGAGATGAAGATGTCGTCTCTCCAGCACTTACTTTGATGTGTGGCCCCAGTTGGTCTCAATCTTTGTTCTGTGAAGAAATAAATTCATGGATGAGGAACAGCACAGTGCTAGATAATTTAGGTTAAATGGAAAATGAAAATGGAATAAAAGGCATTAGCACATATAAACATACAGTGAGATGAAGATATTAAATCCATCAGCTTCCTTCCTTTGTGTGAGACAGCTCTGCAAGTATTTAGAATTATTTATGGGCACCCAGATAACTGATGTTGATCAGGAAAATGGCTGTGAAGTGAGGATTCACTATGGCTTTGTCCACACATTTAGATGCACAGTGAGTACGATTGACCTCTGAGTGAAGCACTTTATGCGTAAAGGGGAAAGCATAGGGGCGAGGTCTGAGCGCCATCAGAAAGACAGGTTTGAAATACAGCAATCCCTGAGGAGCCCTGAGCTGTGTGCTGTAGAGAAATAGGAAGCTACTCTATTCCCTCTCCCAAAAGAGCCCACACGGGTGCTCCTCATTGATGGACGCTCTCTGTGTGAGCAGGGTTTATGTGAGAAATGGACAGTAGACAGAGACGTACTGATGCAGGTCCCAACAGAAAGAAACCGATTGGCACACAGCCTAGCCGCTGCATGTCATCATGTGTGTTATCCTTGGATCCCCTCAACAGGCTAAGATTTAGCACGTTCTCCATGATGCAGAGTGAGGTGAAGGATTAGCTCTGCTCTCACGGTGTGGGATTCACAACCACCGCGGTCCATCCTTTGTCCCTCCTCTCTACTGTGTGTTGATTGCAGGTGGATGAGGGAGGAAAGGACTGATAATTCCCAGGTTATATCCAAGAGGACAATAAAACTGTGGAGGAAATAAAATGTAGTGTCAATAGACTTGAAAAACAGAAGGGAGGCAAAGCCAATCACACAGGGAGCAAGAGCGGTAGGTGGAAATGAGGAACATATGACAATGGCCCCGCCCCCAAAAGCACCCACAGCTTTGCAAATCAGAGGACACTCAGAGCAGGGAGAGGACAAATGCCCCTTGGAGTACAAAGAGAAGACACTCTCAGCGAATGCCAGGAGCTCTTAAGAGTTCTCACAGCTTCTGTTGGCCTAAACAGGGAAACTGGAGAAAAACATTAATGTGCTGTCTCTGCTCAAAGCACTTCCTAGTTCAGACAATCATGGAAGAATAAAACAAGAAACACAATAAAAAGACAAAGACATTAGGACACAGAGAAGCAGAAAAGGTCTATTTCTGAGTCGTTGAGAGAAGGCCCCTAAGAAACTAGTGTGTGCTTTCTGTTCTCCTCCTAGGATGGTTAAAATACTCTTCAGTTCCACTGTTGGCAAGGATTTGGAGAAAGCTCAGTTTTCATACACCGCCAATGGGAAAGTCACATAATTTAGTGCCATGGAAAGTACTTTTGCATTTTCTGGAAAATTAAATATGTACTTCTTATCCTACCCAGCATCCCACTGTGGCACAAATCCCAGGAAACTGAAAGTGATGTTGTTCACTTCAGAATCTGTACACTGAACTCATCCTTGTTCATAATAGCCAGTTTGGAAACAATCCAAACACTCTCTCACTTGTGATGTGTGGATTAACATATGGGATCTTATCATAGAACCTTGCTCTGTCAATGAAAAAAATCAGCAGTGAACTACTGGTACATACTACAACTCGGATGACTCCTGAAAATGTCATACTGAGTGTGTGAGCCCATTCACATAACACTTGAAATAGTGAGGTCTAAATATGGGCCTGGGGAGAGAGCTCAGTCAGTAAATTGCTTTGCAAATGTGAAGACTTGAGTTCAGGCCCCCAAATCCACGTGTGATGGTTAACAATTATCATCAGTCTGATAGGACCTAGAATCACCGAGAAGACAAGGGGTTATTTGGGTTCAGTTAGCCTCTGGGAAGACCTGTGAGGGATTATTTAGGTTAAGTGACGTGGGGAGTTCCACCCTGAATGTGGGTGTCACCATCCTGTGGGCTGTGGTCCAGGACGGAATGAAGAGGAGCAAGGCACATCCGTTGGTCTCTGCTTCCTGACAAGGGGGCAGTGTAGGCGGTAGACGCTCCTGTGGCCAGGACTGCCCTGTCAGGATAGCCCTCACCTTGAACTATAAGCCACAAGAGACCCTTCCTTTCTCAAGCTGTTTCAGTCACAGAATTTGTTGCAATACAAGATAAGTAACTGACACACCATGTAAAAGGCAGGGTATGGTGGTGCTTGCCTGTAACCAGCGCTGCAGGATGGGAGACGGGAGCGGGTAGGATGCCCAGAGGCTGCAGGTGAGCGATCCTGGCAGCGTAAGGCTGGGGATGTAGCCCAGTGGCAGAGTGAGACTCTGCTGCACTGTCAAAGACCTGCACACCCAAAGGCCTTCAGCTGACTTCTCAGATATGACGTGTCTGTAAGGTCATTATCAGCTCTGAAGCCGTAATCCACGACGATGCTTAGAGTTCGGGGTTACCCAGGGAATGAAATGTTATATTTACTCTGAGGCCAGAGCTCTTTCCTCTACCCTCACTTACCGGGCAAGTGGATGCATTCTGCTAAACTCCCTACGCCCCCCCCGTTCTATTTCATCATTGCATCTGCACCTGTGGAACACCAGGGTTGGGATGTTCTCGGGAGGAGGGTTGGGTCAAAGGGTGCTGCCATTTGGCTTGGCTAGTGCAGGGCTGACTGCCCTGTCTGATTTGGCATTACTTTAGAGTGGACTCTGGCTGCTTCTGCAAATCTAGGCCAACACCTGAGTCCTCAGAGCCATTATGACATTGCTCAGAGTGCACAGTACCATGATCCTTGTTGCAGCTAAGATCAAGTGTCTGACAGAGGCCCAGGACAGTAAAAATATGCATGTGTGTGTGTGTGTGCATGTATGTGTCTTGATAACCCTTCCATGAAGTATATTATGGTTTGTCATCAGCATCATCAGTGCCACGATGAAGTCTTCTCTCTACCATTTTATTGTGTCTAGACTGTTTATCTTCCCATGTCTGCCATAAAATTTTTATGTGGTGGTTAAAATTATAGAATTGTCAGTTTAGAGTCCAAGAGCCCAGGAAGTCTTGCCCAATTTACCCACCTCAATTGCATCATTGTGACTATAGTGTATAAATGAGATATTCTCCTCTTTGGGCATATCCATGTCTTATCCCGAATGGATTCAGAATCAGTTACATCTGTATGGTAGATTTGTGTAAGGAGCCTTCTTTTTCTGTGCTGCTGGGAGATCCTGAGACTAGGGACAAAATAGCATCTACTTTTATGGCCAAAAATGTCATGGCAATATTGGTGCCTGACACGCACCATCTCCACACACAGAAAGAACATGTCACAGCAGCCTCTCCAAATGCCAGGCAGCTGTCAGTCAGGTACAGAGTGTGTGCGCATCTTGTTTATAGCTTTGGTGGAGAGGATACACTTCTGGGTCTTTCTGAATCAGTATGGTTCTATTTAGGCCATGATTAGAGTAATGTTAAATCTCACGGCCTTGTTCAGAAAACGGCTCCCACCTTTCCTGTGGAATAAGATCAGACCAGTGGCATTGTGTGACTCTAGTACCTGCTCACGTTTCCATGGATGGACAAGAGCTCTCTGGCGGTCATGGAATCAGATTGAAAATATAGCCTGACTGCTCTTTTTAATTTAGAACTCATAGCACCAACATCCCCAAGAACTCCAGCTCTCTGGCCGCTGGCGTGAGCTGGCATGAGCTGGCTGGAAACATGGGTCACGTCTCAGCTCCTGTCTTTGTTGATTGTGCCTTAGTCGTAACCCCGAGGGCTTTTAGCGGCGCAATCAGTACTGTGACTGCAGAGGCGTGAAACATTTTTGCTGAAGGCTTCTCATGGGTGCATTTCACAGGAAACCATGGGACAGCTCTGTCTTTACCACCAGGTACAAGCCAGACCATCATGGCTATTTTCATGGCAACAAAAGTTGCAAACAAACAGCAAGAAATAGTCAGAGAAAGTTAGCATGAGAATCTTATTGATGCCGAGAAGGCTGGCGACACAGCACTTTAATGCTTTTACTCAGGAAAAGTAGAGAGACGGCTTTAGTGGTGATCTTGAAGTTGTTGGTGAACTGCTGAGGCATCAAGGCTCAGGGAAGAGCCGACAGCTGTCAAGTGCTCACTTCCGAGCCATCTCTGGGGTCCAGGCAGGGGCTCTTCATCACGGTTCTGCTCTGCTGCTTGACATCTCCACTGTGTTTTCAGCTGTCTCCGGAGTGTCCTGCAGAGCCCTCTGTAGAACCATTTTGAGGGTCTGGTGCTTCAACTGATGCCTGAAGGAGCCCACGAAGAAGTAAATGATGGGGTTGGCACAGCTGTTAACAGCAGTCAGGACCAATGATGATAGGTAAAGACTATAAGCAAGTACACCATAATCCTTAATCCAGATTAACAGGAACCAGTGAATGCCAAAGGGCAGGCCGCACAGGAGAAAAACCAGCACGGTGAGCATGATGGTCACATACAGTCTGGTGAGCTTCATCCGACCAGCGCCGCAGAACAACCTGGCCAGCAGGGCCAGGCTGGACGTACAGAGAACCACAAACAGAAATAACAGGCACGCGGCAGTAGAGAAGTTTGATGCCAAACACTGCTTGTCATTTTCGTATTTGGTATCCAAGAAGCCACAGAAATACCTGTTCAGAATGCAGGTCAACAGTGACAGGACCCAGATGGCAGCACAGACGATGGTTGATGTGTGTTTGGGGCGGCGGCAGCGGTACCAGATGGGACACAGGACAGAAAGACAGCGCTCGGTGCTGATGGCACTCAGCATGCTCAGGCCTGCGATGTAGGGCACCATCATGACGGTGTTAAAGCATGGGAGAAAGACAATGTTAGGATAGGAAAACTTGAGCAGAAGCAGCGTCGAGTCTATGATGTGACAGAGGAGGAAGAGAAAATCAGCCAAGGCCAGGTTGAGGATGTAGACGGAGAAAGCGTTCCTGTGCAAGCAGAAGCCCAGGAGCCAGAAAACAATGGCATTTCCTGTCAGCCCGACCAGTCCAGAGATGATAATCATCAAGTTTGGGATCAGGGTCCTGCTGTTGAAACTTCCAGGTACGGTTTTGTCCATTGGATTTGTTGTTGTGGCTGCCATTCCAGTGACTGAGGTGTTCAGGCTCAAAAACCCTGCACTCGTGCTGCTGGGAACACAAAGAAGAGATTTGGCCTGCTGTGTGAGCATGCCTTTTGTTAAAGACATATTTTATTGGCATACGTTAACTGTATAAGATGATGAGCTTTATTCTGAGACTTTCAGAATGTTTATAATATAACTTTATGATCATTAATTAATTGTCAAGTCTAGCTTGCTATGTAGGACTAAGGGTTCTTGTATTTCAGGGGAGGTGGTGCAGGTCAGCAGAATTTGCAGCTTGGTCTTCATGTGGGTCCCCTAACAATTGGAGCAGGGCCTGTCTCTGGATCCCTCTCCCATAGCTGGGCTGCCTTGTCTGGCTTCAGTGGGAGAGCCTGCTGTGATTTGATGTGCTAGGCTGGGTTGGTACTCTTCTCTGAGGAGAAGGGGAATGCGGAGAGAGGGATGTGAAGGTGGGACTGGGCAGAGCTAAGGAGAGGTCTGTGGTCAGGCTGTAAAGTGATTAAATACATAAATAATGAAGATAAAAAGCCTTGGAAGCTGCCCCCTCTCCTTTGAGCACTCCATTAGAATCATCACCATGGTGTACTGAGTATATGGGAATGGAGAAAAACCAGAGAAGTAACGTCCAAATTAGGTCCAAGATGGCAATCAGTGCTGTAGACTAAGAAACTACCCAGTTTAAACAGGAAAAGAAGCTATCAACATGGAACAAAATAGGAGGAAAAAACCGAATCTGGAAGCTTTATTTTTTTGTACCTCACAGAAGAAGCCATGAGCTCGGGAATTCCCAGAGGCAGGAGGCCTCCAGGCCAAGGATTCTCTCTGGGGATGCACACAGGCACCCAAGACTGAACGTACAGCGCCCCCTTGTGCTCTCTGAGGGACACCAGCCACTGTGGTCCCAGTGGACTAAAAGGAACTGAGTGTAAACTCAGGAAATCTTTCAGTCAGGGAGCTTAGAGAAGTATAAAGCTAATTTTAGGGTCTGAAGTATTTGTCTTTTGCATAAAACTGGGAACTTAATAAGGAACAAGTTATACTTAGTTTGTTGACTAATGTACATAGGTCCGTGGAATCCTCATTTAACATGGGTGAAAAAACCCTGAGACTTAGACAAAGGAACACTCTCATCATGCCATGCAAGCCATTTATATACATTCCCAATTGCCTGGAGTGCTGCTTAGAGCTTTCTTTCCTCACATCACTACACAACCCTACTGTGATACTCTTCACCACTATAATGTGCACATGATACTCTACATAATTACACAGTCGCACATGATGCTCTACATTAGTACACACTCTCACCACGATGGCCTGCAGTACCACATACTCCCACCATGATGTCTACATCACTGAGAGCCTAGAAATGTCTGTACAAGTGACCATGGATTGAACTCTCTAAAATCACATGGGAAAATTAATAATTCTTAACCTTTAATGGTTTGTACCAGATATTTTGGTTCTAATAATGATAAAGTCAACTAATATAGAAAATCAGTAATGAGATTTGGACTGCTGCTATGACCAAATCTGGTCATGTGGGTAGTAAGCCTTTTGAAAAGTTTATGGGAATTGGGAAGAAACTGTTGAAGTAGGATATAGAAGTCCTGGAATGCTATAAGCAGAACTTATTGGGAAGTTCAGAAGACCAGGCGCTAACAGGTCAGAAAAGGAAAGACTGAGATTACAAGGTTTTGATGGGAACAAGTTTTTGGGAACTGGACTAGAAGAAATGAATGCTTCGTCTGACAAAGAATTTGTCTACATTTTGTCAGTGTTCTGAAACTGTGAGCAAGCCTGACTTTGAGATAACAGGCAAATTATATTAACAGAGGAAGACTTGGAACAGCAGTATTATTGAGCATGTGGCATGGGCGTTCCTGGCATCTTTGAGCCAGGTTTATAGTGAGAATATGGAGACAAAAGCAAAGCTAAAACATTAGGGAAAATGTGTAGTTTGGCCAGAAAAGAGTCAAGTTGAAATCTGTTGTTAAGGAGTATGTTGGTATAATGTTCTTTTGAAATGTATACACCTTACCCTTGTTCATTCAAATGCTGATTTCTCCACACCACTCTCTGGTTTCAATCCAGATATTGTATTGTGATACTTATTCTAAGCATCCTGTCTCAACTCTGTGTAAACAGGTCAAAAGAAAGCAACTAGACACAATGTTGAGCTGGGAGGAGCCAGAGGACAGGAAAGAGGTGAGGAGCTAGAGGGCAGGAAAGGAGTGGGGGGGGGGGAAGGAGAGAGAGAGGGAGAGAAAGAGGAGAGAGGCAGGAGCAGAGATTTTGGAACGACGTGGAGATGGACTGGACCTAATATATCACTAAAAGCAAGTATAATGTGGGAAATCTAAATGTTAGGAAACTATGAGGGCTTGGAGGTTTAGGAGGGAGTAACTATTGCTCAGCATTGTGTTCTAGGTTAACTAAATAAACCCAGTCTTTGTGTGGTGATTTGGTTATACAGCTACTTAGGACTAACAGCAGCTTTAACACAACATATATCAATAGTAAATATTAATTACCTCATACAACACGAGTACATGGTTGTTGAAAAGATTAGAACCATTAAAGGAAACCACTGTGCCGGGCCAATAATGTCTCAGTTAGTGTGTCTATTATTATAAACACGCAATGGCCAAAAGTAACCTGGGGAGAAAAGGATTTGTTTCACACTTTCGATTCTCAGGTCACACTTTATCACTGGTCACTAAGGGGAGTCAGGGCAGAGACTCAAGGCAGGAATTGAAGCAGGAGCCATGGGGAACCACAATTCGTTAGTTTGCTACTCAAGGACTGCTCAGCCCATGGTGGGTGGGGCCCTTCTACATCAATAATTAATCAAGAAAATGCCTACAGACTTGCCTACCAGCCAGTCTGATGGAGGCATTTTCTCAATTCTCTCTTCCCAGGTATGGCTAGGTTTGTGTCAATTTGACAAAAAACCAAACCAAACCAAACCAAACCAATCAAACAAGAAACACTGTGACCAGTAAGTAGAAAGATTTCTGAGAGCATTTCAAGATTCTATTCATTGGTCATACTCTATTTATTTCTTGTTCAAGGGTGCAAACGAGTACACTAATTTGAAAGACCTTCCTTGGAGACAGATGAGCTCCCAGGACATTCTGACATCAGTGGAAGTGCTTCTCCAGGTTTATTTGCTGAGGTTCTCAGAGGCCATTGAAGCCATGTCCCTTAGGAGCCCAGATACTGTTTGAGCTGGCTATTGTCCACGTGGGGCATCCAGAATACAGAAGCTACTGGGCCATGGAACTTTCCGCTGAAATTCTAAAGGAAAGCTAGAAGGCCTGGCAGTGTGGGGCAGGACTGCATTTTCTACAGGGAATCCCCAGGAGTGTGATATCTGAACTCTGAAGGTAAAGCCTAAGCTGCAAAGGCAGTCCCAGGACTTTGGAGATGCCATGGACACAGAATTCTGCAGAGGAAAGGCACCAACACCAAGTAGAACCAGCTTCAGAGAGAGGTCCAGTGGACTACAAATGGAAAGACCCTGGGAGCTCAGCTGTCCGAGCCTGTTGGCATTCATGCTATGATACCATACACCCTAGATGCTGAACATGATGCTCCTCTGCCATATATTTCCACCACTGTTGTAGATTATTAATATTTATTATTGATTTATCTTTTAAGATAAACCAGCTGTATACCCAAATCACCACACAGAGACTAGGATTTATTTACTTAATCTAGAGCACAGTGCTGGGCAATAGTTGTTCCATCTTAAACCTCTAAGCCCTCACAGTTTCCTCCCATTCAGAGTTCCTACATCATACTTGCTTTTAGTCATGTCTTAGGTCTGGTTCTTCTCTCCTCATGGTTCCAAGTCCTCTCCTGCCAATCTCTCTTCTCTGACTCCTCCCACTCCTGTCCTTCTCCCCTCCAGGCCAGGATGTCCCACCCTATTCTCTCCATTGCTCAGCATTGTGGCTGGTTGTTTTATTGACACTACAGAGAACAAATGTTGGTATCTTTACACAAACTTGAGATAGATGATGCTTAGAATAAGCATCACAATGCAATGTCTGGATTGAAACCAGATAATGGGGTAGAGAAATCAGTGTTTGAATGAAGAAGGGTAAATTGTATACATTCCACAAGAACATTATACCAACATTTCCCCTTTTAAGGCCAATAAAAGGTTCCTTTTCTTTCAATACAATAATAATTATAAAAGTTATGAAAACTATTAGGGAAGATTTACATGTGCAATATCCAGTCTGTCATGAAACAAGGGCATTTTCTTTTTGCCCAGGTGGCTCATTTGCCATATTTAAAGCCATCTCCATATGGAGGTTCTTTGATGCTCATCATCTTCTTTGAGATAGGTGGGGTGCTGCCAGGAGATGACCTGTCTCATTGTCAAAGAATTTTTAAAATAATAAAGACATTTTAAAATGCCATATTCTGAAGGTCTTTGAGGTTTTTGAAGACTTACCTATCTTTATATAATCATATCTATCTGTTAACCCTAAGATGTATACTCCTGTGATAAATTAGACTAGTGTCCAATATGACTATGAGTTAATTAACTAACAATTAACTTGTATTACCTAATATCCTAACCTTATTTTCTCTCTGAATAAGATCACTAACAACTTATAACTATCTCCTAATAAGCATTCATAGCCCCAGAAAATAACCAAAAACCTCCCCAACCTCCCTTAAAGGCAATTGGATGTCATTCCCATGATTTTTTTTCTAGCTGACTTTTTGGACACACACACACAAAATCCATTAGGGGCCCAAAGGAAATTGGGGGAAAATGGTTAATTAAGCAAGCATTAATATTTGTGGTCCAGTCTTTTAATGTTGAGAAATTTTAGGCTTAATAGAAGTCCTGTTTTGAACAGTGTAAAATGCTGGACCAACTGAAATTAGTAGCTTTCTTCAAAGCTCTCTTGGGAGCAGGCTTTGATGAGAAACAGCAATTGAAGCAGTTGAGGCAGGGACAACCAGAATGCTGGAACACGCGAGAACAGATGTGTCAACTTCTCAGAATGCTGGAAGGATGATCCAGTCAGGTTTGATCTGTCAGGTTTGATCCAGTGTCTCTGGTGTCCAGCCCTTTTGTTCTGCAAGCATATAATCTCTCACAAGCATTATACAGTCCTAAAATTTTAATGTATGAGATGTGTAGGATGAAACTAAACTATAAACCAATATTATCTATGCCAATTAAAAGAATGGCATAATAAACTTTGAGGATATTGTAGCCAAGGATTTATTGGCCGTGTAAAATTGAGTTCTGGCTGGAGACATTTTTTATGTCTCTATCAGTTTCAGAGTTGTTTCTATGTGAAGGGATCAGCAATTTATGTTACCTGTTCTGTTTATTTTTCTTGATTTCTCTCTTCTTTTGGGTGGCCAAGACCTTCAGATGGTCTTCCGCTGTCATTTCTGATTTTTATTAGTTTTGATGGAACCATAATTTCTCTTCTCCTGTATGAACATACGCAAAACCTCTTCCCCAGTATAACACATTCCCTGTTCTCCATTTTGAAATTAGGACCTTTATATGCTATTCGAATTTAGCGGTCCTTTCTAAATTCCATTGCTTCTTAACAGGTGTACTACTTATCTCATTTAAATATTTTAAAATCGATAAATCATTATTTAATCTATTTTGGGGGGATATTATATTTCCCTTCTGTTTTATAACCATCTTTTAAAAACTATGTTAGATATTTTCATAATTGTTTGATCTGTAGGATTATAAGTTATATCTATAACAGGTCTCATGTCATAATGTCTAAAAGATTGTTGAATTCCAATGGATATACATGCTGAAGCGCCATCAGCCCCAATTTGTAAGGGCATCCCCAAAACACTCACCATCTCTAACAAACGTGTAACCTTAGGATCATGCTCTCCAGACTTTAAGGCAAAAGCCCACTGGAATTCTGAATATGAATCTAGGACTGATGCATGTATTTCAATTCTCCAAACTCTGTAAAATGGAGCACACCAGCCACTGCATGACCTTCTTCCAAGACAACAGTAAACATTTCTACTTTAGCATATAGATCTTTATCTATCCAGTATGACCAAGTTGGCCTATGGCTGAAGACTTTCTGTCCAGCATCTGAATGGGATTCCATTTTGCAGTATCATCAAGCCTCTGTGGACTTTTCTCACCTGGAACCACCTCTTTCAGTATTGTTGTAAGTACCAGACTGGATTGCTCTGCAGGTTCTCTATTTTCATTCAAAGATTCCCCCAACCTCTGTTCTATGGCCTTTAATTTAGCATCTATTTTCTCAGTCTCTTCTTTCCCTAAGTTCATTTTATCCTGATCTCTCCCAAAGAGGATATACAAAACTGAAGTCACCAGTGAAAAAATTACTTGTATGCAAAGAGAAGCAAACTCAAATGGTACCCAGAAGCACTGTGTCATTGTGTCTTCCTCCATTTTGAACACAAAACATTATCTTTTTTTTTTTTTAATTTATTTATTTTTATCTCACTCACAGGTTGGGTACTTTGAATCCCAGGCGTAGCCCCCTCCCCC
>CM053762.1:2084005-2142344 GCA_028658305.1 Pachyuromys duprasi | reverse complement strand
TTCAGTTTGTTTATATGGTGGATCACATTGATGGATTTGCGTATATTGAACCACCCTTGCATGCCTGGGATGAAGCCTACTTGGTCATGGTGGATGATATCTTTTATGTGCTCTTGGATTCGGTTTGCAAGTACTTTATTATCTTTTTAAATCTCAAAACCTTTCCCAAAGGACTTTACTTTCTTAGATCCAGCGTCCCTTCTAGACGTTACCAGTTCAGATGCTTGAGTCTGTCTCCGGCTCCTGCTTCCAGGGAGAGGTATTTTTTTCTGCCTCTCTCACTGGATCCTGACCCCTTCCTCACTCTGGGAAGTTATTGGGTCCACAGATGTTTGCTCCTCAGTCTGGCAAAAACCCCTTCTCAAAGGAATTTTGATTTTTGCCTTGAAAGTCTGCTTTGAGAAGCTTCCTTGTTAAAGAGCCACCTTTTTTCTCTTCCTAAAGAAACTGCCTCTCTGGGGTGTGTATATATCAATTTCTGTTTTTCTGCAGCCTGCTGGAGGCCTTGCTGCCCTGCAGGGGGTCTGTCTGATCAGGAATCTGGGAGCTCCTACTTTAGGAATTGTACTGTCTTTGTTTTTGAGGTCAGAACTAAAAAACTGCTCTATAGTTTTACTTTCTATGTAAGTTCTTGCTAGATTACTGTAAATCCTGCCACATGTTGGTATGCCATTTGTTGTTGATTATTTACTTTTGATTTATCTTTTAGTTAAACACTGGTTATTCCTAAACTAGCTGTATACCCAAATCACCACACAAAGACTAGAATTGAATTAATCTAGAGCACAGTGCTGGGCAATAGTTACTCCATCCTAAGCCTCCAAGCCTGCACAGTTTCCTCCCATTCATAGTTCCCTCATTATGCTTGCCTTTAGTCATATCTTAGGTCCTTTTCGTCTCTCCTTGTGGTTCTAAGCCCTCTCCTGCCTCTGCTCTCTGACTCCTCCCACTTGCTTCTTTCTCCTCCCCATCCAGACCAGGATGTCCCACCCTGTTCTCTCCATTGCTCAGCACTGGCTGGTTGTTTTATTAAAAATACATAGAACAAATGGTGGCATGTTTACACAAACTCGAGACAGGTGATGCTTAGAATAAACATCACAATGCAATGTCTGGGTTAAAACCAGATAACAATGAGGTAGAGAAATCATCATTTGAATAAACAAGGATAAATTGCATACATTCCACAAGAACCTTATACCAACACACCACCATGGTGTTCATTCTGCTCACAGTAGACGGAGTCCTCTGAAATTATGAGCCAAAACAGATAAATCTTCTGCTTACAATGTTATGTCAGGCACTAATCCTAGCAATGAAAAGTAGGTAATGCAGCCATTATTAACGAGTTTGTCTTTTCCCTTGTGTGTTAGGCTTAAAATAATATAACACAAAAATTCTAGCTCTAGGTTATTTTCTTTCTTTTTTTCAAGACAGGGTTTATCTGTGTAGCCTTGACTACCCTGGAGTAGTTTTACAGACCAGGCTGGCTTTGAACTCACAGAGCTATGCCTACCTCTGCCTCCCTGAGTGCTGGGATCACAGGCGTGCACCACCATGCCCAACTTCTAGGTTATTTCAATATCAATTCGTATGTCAGTTACTTTTTGGTGACAAAAGCACTTGACAGAGGAGCTGAAAAAGGAAGGGCTTATTTGGGTTCATTGTTGGAAAGGATGGCGTGGCGGGAGAGGTGAAGTGACAGGAACAGACAGTGGCCAGTCACGGGTGTCTTAGTCAGGAGGCAGGAAGGGAAGAGTGCTTTCATACTTCTTTTTGTCCAGTCTCGGGTTCTCAGGCAGTGGGGGTGGCGTTACCAACACTGAGGGTGTCTTCCCTCCTTAGCTAAACTACTCTGGAGGTGTTTTCACAGACATGTCCAGAGAAGCCTCTCCCAGGCTCTGTGAATCTAGCCAGGTTGCCCATGAAGAGTGCCTGACCGCCGCAGCCTCCCTAATAACGCTCTCTCTGCGCTGTGTGCTTCTTGGTCTCACGATATTAATAACAGCCATTTTTTTTTCATTTAAACAACTTCCACTTAGCAATTCCTATAGAGTCCGGCAAGTTATGTTCATCTTGTTTATCCTGGAAAGTTTTCTACTTCTGTGTCACTTATGAGTGACAGATATGCATGTCGTGCTATTCTTGCTCTCCAGTTATTGTTTACTACAGTGATTTAAACATTTTATTCTGTGTTCTGACCTATAGGGATTCTGTTAAGAAGTACATGGGTGGTTTAATTGGGATTTCTTCATTTGTAATTTACTAAAAAAAAAATCTTGATGCTTGCTGAGTTTGTTGATGGTTGATTATCATACTTTGGTAATCCCTTCTTTATATTGAAACTGGAGACCTTTGTACTTTTGTACACTGATATCTCCTAGTTTCCTGAAAAGGGAGATTTACCTATCATTTCATTAAACATGTTTCTGGCTTTTTTTTTTTTTTGAGACTGACGCACTGTATAGCCCAGGTTGGCCTTGAGCCTCATGATCTTTCTGTCTCAGTCTCCCAAACTGTGATTATTCTGTGTGTCACCATACTTTGTCGTCTTTCTTTTTACAATTTTATGTTTATTTTTAATTCTGTATATGCATGTGTGTCTGTGGGGGGTGTGCATGTGAGTACAGTTTCCTATGGAGGCCAGGAGAGGATGGCGGATCACTGGACCCTGAGCATAGTCGTTCTTCAGCTGCCTGACTCAGGAGCTGGAGACTGACCTTGCGTCTCTGCAGGAACAGTGAGCACTCTTACTAGCTGAGACATCTCTCTTGTTAGGCACTCAGCAGGTGTCTTGATAACTCACAACAATTCCTTATGCCCTAGTAAAGATTGCAATGAGTTTTCAGATGTTTTTGGGTAAGTGTGGATTTAGGCATATGCCCTGACACCGAGCTGCATCCAATCCCTAGCAAGGACCTTTAAACAATGATTCTTCTGATTGACTTTCTACTTTTAGAATGTCCTTTCCAATTTGCTCAGTCAGACCTTGCATTTTAAAGACCATCTTTCCGTGGTTAAATGCGTTCCTGGGCATTCTTGGTGGACACAGCAGGGGCCTGAATCTGTCTGTTTTACACATAGCAATACTGCCGACACGTGTGTTGATTCTGTACTTTGCTGAGTTCGTTTATTAGTGGTAGATTTGTTAAAGCTGTTGATATAAGATCTTATCACCCTCAGAAGCCCTCACTCTGCAGGTTTGGGCTTTCTCACTCCTAATCAACATATGTATTATTAATTAATATGTGTATACACAGGCGTGCGCGTGTGCACGGGGGTAGGGCAGAAATTTGCCTGTTGTTTTCTCAATCGCCTCAGAGCTCAGTTTTAAGACAGGGTGCCTCACTGAGCACAGAGCTCACTGATTTGGTCAGACTAATTGGCCAGCAACCCCCAAGGACTCTCCCGTCCCTGCTTTCTTGGTGCTAGCATTACCGGCGTGTGCCACGCGTGGCTTTTATGTGAGATGCCAGGAAGTGCTTGTGCAGGAAGCATTTTACCACCTGAGCAGTCAGCCCAGAACTTCTTTTCCTTAATTTGTTCCCTAGGGAAGGTCATGGTCTCTCAGTTTTTGGTGCTGAGGACTGAACTGAGGTTTGTGCATGCTAAACACACGTACTACCGTCGGATCTCCTTGGAACCTCTTGAGCCTGTTGGCAAGCACACAATCCTCTCGTTCAAGGAATGGGATATAGATTCAGTGTCCACAATCTGACTTTGTGCCCCCAGAGAGTCTAAGAAGCTTGCTCATTTTTATTCTGAGCTCCCAAACCTGGGCTTTGCAGTGAGCTTATGCTTGGGCGTATTGTCACAGTTTCACCACTAGAGGGCGTCCCAAGCCCAGGTTTGTACTCAATGTACAGGTTGAGTTAGTCTTCAAGAGGAACTAGAGCAAGGCGCGAAGCAGGTAGGGATTTATTTACAGAAGTTCTGGGTTAGACACACGCACCTCGCCTGCTCACCATGTGCTCAGAACTGCAGCATTCTTTCTGGCTCTGTGTAGCCCCGCAGAGTGACCAGCTTTCATGCAATGGTTGGGTGTCTATTTCACTTTTCTTTCCTCAGTCAGTCACTGTACTGTCCAAGACTGGGAGACAGGTGCAGTGGGCGCTGTGGTAGGAAACACTGCGGTTGTTTCCAGTGCTCACAGAGACCACGCAGCACTTGGGAAGAACAAGACCTATAACAGGCTTCCTTTTGTTGTGGTGGATTCATGGTTAAATATAGCATACTCAGATAAAGGCGATGCAGGCCAGGATAGAACCCAGCTACCTGGGGCCACTTTTCTTCCCATCTGGTGTGGGGATAGGTCCAGAGGCTTCACAGTGGTCTCTGTCCTGGGAGCAGAGCTCTGGACGGCTCTGGTCAGCACCAGGTTTTTCTGGCTCACGCTGAATTCTAAGGCAGCACCTTGAGGATCCTGCTTTGTCCTCTGTCCTGTGGCTGGGACTTTGGTCAGTTGTGCCATCTGAGGCTGGGCATCCGATGGTGGCACATGCCAACGTCAGTTACCCCAGAGCTAATGGATGAAAGAACCTGCGCCTTCTCCGGGTTCGCCAGAGCCCAGACTAAGGCTCAGGATGATGCAAATGAAACCCAAACCCGTTTCTGTTGGGGACAGTCTCTGTGGCATGCCAGGGCGGCTTAGAGAATCAGCATGAAAATGTTGGCCATTGGATGAGGTGTGTTAGCTCTGCTGAGTGTTGGATCTCACTGTAGTGGGTCTGATATTATGATAACGCAAAGTCACATATTTACTTTTTTGCCCAGTCTCCTGGCAGGTGGAGTCTTCTTTCATGTTGTGGTGAGGTAGAGGTAGAAGAGACAGATGCTAGTGTAGTTCTAGAGGTTCAGTTCTTGGCCACCTGCCTAGGGAAAGGGGCTGTGGGGTTCTGCCTGGCACCAGGAGTCATAATAAAACACCTGATGCAAGATTTTACATCTACAATCTGGACTCACTTTACTTTGTGGAAGCAGCAGGCATTTCTCACCACTTTGCAGTATGTGGAATGTGGGGAGAGGTGATCCAGGCAACTTTCCCCTTTCTGCTTCTAAGGTGTCTTAAAAAACATGCTAAAACCAGGAACTCTACTCTCTTGCCTAGCTTTCTTCACTCTTGTGAAGATGCTATGATGAATGAATAGGTGTTCCAGAATGAGGAAAGATGGAGGAAGACAGTGAATCATCCAGGATTTTCCTGCATTTCCACTGATCAAGTGCTTTGCTTCCGGGAGAAGTGAGTGGTATGGAGAGGCAGGAAGAAAAATACTGAACAGTAGACCAAGACAAGAAGAAACCCAGAAATACTGAGCTTTAAACTCATAGAAAAAACAACAGATCCTAACATAGAATGATAAACAGAGGAGTACACACAGGACACTCTTCTCTCGACCCAAGTGATCAGAGCAGGTAAGCTCCTGCAAGCTGCTTCTCTGCAAAAATGTCAAGACTCTATCTTCAGCCGGTCGGTGTCACATACCTTTAATCCAGCACTTGGGAGGCAGAGGACGTCAAGGCCAGTCTGGTCTGTCTGTATACTCTGGTGAGTTCTAGGACAGTCAGGCCTACACAGAGAAACCCTGTCTCAGATTATGTCTGCCTCCTGGAAGCATCTACTGGAGAAAGGGCATCCAGCATTTCCTGGCTTGCTCACTCTTGCCAAGGAGGTGGATTGTCTTAGGAGAGGAAGGAAAGTCAAACCGTTTGACCTAGGAGACAGTATCACACGTTTTTATGCATCCAGGCCCAAAATGTACCTCACACCTTTACTGGATATGAACATCCTGCCAGAGAAGCAGTGTGGACCTAGGAAGTTGGTTGTAATCATGGACCCGGACCTACTTGGGTGGGAAGTAGTGACTGGTAGTAATAAAGCCAAATATAGGGCAACTATAGCCTACATTCTAGAGCACAGATTTCAGGGTACCAATGCAAGGGATATGAAAAGTAAGGCAATTAAGGAACCTGTAAGTCCCCAATAACTGAATATAAATGTCAGAATATATAAGGCCAGATAAATAATGCAAAGTCCAGTGTTCAAGATTACAAACAATCTCAAGGCATATTTGAACAAACTGATGAAGTGAGGGTGTCAGGTGAAAACCTAGAAGAGGCTGGGAATGGTGGTGCACACCTTTAGTCTCAGCTCTCAGTATGTAGAGGCAGGAGGATCACTGTGAGTTCAAGTCCTGGTCTACAAAGCAAGTTACAGGTCATCCAGGACTACACAGTGAGACCCTGTCTAACAAAAACAAACCAAAGCAAAACAAACAAAAAAACAACAACAAAACTTGGTGTGAAAATAAACAAGGCTCAGAAGTTCAGCAAGAAACTTGAGATTAAAAAACAAACAAACAAACAAAGAACACCCACCCGCTAATCAAACCCAAACCCCCAAATGGAAATGTTGAGAGCGAAAAATAACTCAACACATTAAATAAAAGCCCAGTGGAAAGGATGACCAGCAGGCTACACCAAGCAGGAGAAGAGTAGGAACTCCAGACGAGGTCAAGGATATAGTACATCCGTGAAGCACTAAAGAAAAGATCAGCATTAGTAAAGCACCAGTCAGACTAAGCCAGAGTGACAGAGGGAAAACTCGAGTAAAAGTAGATACGAAAGGGGCATGATGACAGAGGGTTGCTAGGGAATATTTTGAAAAGTTACCTGGTAAATTGGAAAAAATTTAAAGAAATGGATACATTTCTAGGCAAACATGATTCACTAAAGTACAAATTAGGTATTTAAAACGTAGTAGTTTCTGATATACCAATAAGAGCTACACTGAAGAAGAAACGGGACTAAATTTAAGCAGGCAGGAAAGAGCCAAACAGTGAGAAAGAAAGAAGTCAAAGAAGACAATTAAAGATTTGGAGAGACTCGTATCTGCGTTTTGTCCATATTAGTAATGTGAAAACGGCTAGGTCACTGAGAGTCAGCTGTGGGTACAGTGTAGTCTCCACAAAATTCCAATTACGTTCTCACACAAACAGAAAGAAAAACTCTAAAATTCACACAGAAGCACAAAAGACCACAAATGACCGAGGCAATCCTGAGCAAGAGCAATGCTAGAAACATTCAGCGTCTGATTTTAGGTGGCCTGACCCTATAAAAAGTGACACTGGCCACAAGGAACAGTTACCGGAGACCTGTGGAGTGGATCTGAGGACCTAGGTCTAAAGCCACGCAGCCACCTGCATCTGATCCTCAAGAAACATAAGATAACCTCCTCAGAAAATAAAACAGCAGCTGCACAGGAGAAGATTGAAACCACCGCCATCTCTCATGCTGTACAAAATCAGTTCAAATGCCCACCCCAGTCAAAACGACCACCACCCATCCAATAAACAGCAAGGGAGGCTGGTGAGGACACGGTGAAAATGGATCGCTTGACTACTGGATGGAACGTCAGTTATCACACAGCCAGTAAGGATTCAAAAACTAGAGCTAAAATTTCAATGGGTTCTAGGTAGGCTGCTTGTGGGTGTATAGCCTGAGAAATCAAAGTCAGTACAAAACAGAGATAATTCTATAAGTATGTTTATCATGGTCTTATTCGCAATAGCCAAGTTTATGGAATCAACTCAAATGCACATAAAAGGATGTATGGATAAGGAAATCATATCCCAACCCCCAAACACATGATAGTATCATTCCACCACAGAGAAAAACCGAGGGACTGGAGCTGGCTTAGTGGGTCATGTTTAGCTCTCCAGTACCCGAGTAAAAAGCCAGGCATGGCTGCAAGCACCTGTTAGCTCAGAGCTTAGAGGTGAAGACAGGCTTGCTTGTCGCTGATCTGTGAGTTCCACCCTCACTGAGAGATGCTGTCTCAAAATATGCAGCGGAGGCAGGAGATGGTTCGTTGGATAATGTGCTTGTCATGTAAACATGAGGAGTGCAGTGTAGATCTCCAGAATCTACTTCAAAGCTGTGTAGGCATGGCAGCCAGCTGTAATCCAAGCACCAGGGAGGCAGGAACAGGCTACGCTGGCTAATTTTATGTCAAGTTGACACAAACTAGAGTTACCTAAAAGGGGGAAGCCTTAAATAATGCCTCCATAACATCCAGTTGTAGGGCATTTTCTTAATTAGTGATTGATGGGTGAGGATCCAGCTCGGCGTGGTGGGGCTGTCCCTGTGCTGGTGTCCTGGGTTTTATAAGAAAGCAGATTGTGCCATCCATGAGAAGCAAGCCAGTAAACAGCACCCCTCCCCCATTCCCTCTGCATCGGCTCCTGCTCCAGGTGCCTGCTTGAGTTCCTGCTCCCGCTGTTTTTGGTGGTTAGCTGTTAAACTAAACTGTGAGTGAAATGAATGTTTTCCTCCCCAAGTTGCTTTTGGTCATGGTGTTTCATCACAGCAATAGCAACCCTAACAAAGACATAGGGCAAGCTTGCCAGAGCAAGCCAGCAAGCCCGACTAGCTGGAGCTGTCTAGCTCTGGGTTTAGTCAGAGATCCTCACTCAATAAATAAAGTGGAGGGGGGTGATCAAGGAAGACACCTTATTTCTACTTCTGATCTTCACACACACGTGCGTGAGCCAGAAATTATTTCAGATTGAGGGAAATTGAAGGAATTAGAGAAGGAAAAAAAACCACATGAAAGTAGAATGGGATTATTTAGGGGATGGTGGAGAACAGCAAGAGGAGGGAAAGGGTGATGAAGGTACTATGTTTACATATGAAATGTCATTAACAAAACCCATTATTTTGCATAATTAATATATGCTCCTATTTGTCGTGGTCCTCATGGCTACTTGAATATCTGCCCCAGTATGGAGTTATGTGGATATAGACACAGAAAAGATAGAACAATAGTTCTGGAAATAAGATGTGGATAGAATCTTACCTTTCCCCCATTCTTCTTGCTGGATGGAGCAAGCTGACTCTTGTAGAAGAAAGACACAGTCAGTAAGGACACTTCTCTGCCCTGGAGAAGCGCATTAAAGGCTGGAGGAAGTAAAGTTTATCAATACAGACAGCCCTGTGGTTTTCTGTCCAGAGTCTTATTGACAAATAGGAGTGTAGGGTCTGTTACGTCATGTTCCCCCAGAGACGTTTCTCAATCTCTGGTGTTGCTTTTATCTCTCAACTTCTACTTATCACAACCTCACTGCGCGCTTCTTCCTGTGAGTGATTGTTGTTTTGGAGTTTCCTGCCACCCAGAAAATAATGCCAAGCAGGTGGGCTGTGCTGGCAAGTGCCCAGCAAGAATGGAGCAGAGTCGTTCTAGTTGTTGCTTCACCCCCGACCCTGCCGTCGCCTTCTCTCTCTTAAAGCAGCGATGCTGGCACATTTTCAGTTTCTTCCAAAAGGCAGAGAAATGCATCAAAAAAGGTGAACGTCTTACAAAGCCTTGTTCTTTGGAATCAGTTGCCTGTGAAAACGTTTCTTCCTAAATATTTTATTAGCTGAGGTTATAGTTTGGATCAGTAAACATTCATTCTTATTTTTAAGAATTTGCCTGTTTGTAATTATATAATCCAACTCCACAAGACGTAAAAACGTTGTTACATATACTAGACATCCTGAGGAGTGGTGGCTCTTCATTTCCGATGGGATCACATGCATTCCAAGATGGCCCTGAACTTGCCATACACCTGAGAATGACACTGAACTTCTGATTTTCGTGTCTTTTTCTTCCAGTGTGGGCATTCTATATAGGCATGTGCCAGCACAGCTAACTGTATGTGATGCTGAGGATCGGTCCCGGGGATTCTTGGGTGCCAGGGAAGCACTTTACCAGCTGAGACGCAGCCCCACCCCAGCCCAGGGCGTGAGAGATTCAAACAGATAATCTGTGTCTGGTAGGCAAGCAGTGGCGAATGGAGCGAGGCACCGAGAGCTTGGGCAAAGTCTTGGCTCTAACAGCACGTGGAAGCTGAACGCAGCAAGCGTGGAAGTGAGACATCATGGCAAGAGACTGGGGTGGACGTGGGAAGGTCACTGGAGCAGGGGGTCTCGGGAAAACCGCTCTACAGGAGAGATGATGTGGAAATGGCGGCTTGGGAAGTCCCGCTGATGTGGAGGATGACTGCACGGAGTGAATCGCGGCAGAGAAACAAGGACTGACCGTCTGCGTTAACATGGCGGTTACTATAAACGAGGGCAGGGCTGGTGCTCTAAGCCTGTGAACCAGACAGGCCACAAGATAGTGACATTCAGAATGTAATCATCATCATCTTCTTCTTGTTTGTTTGTTTCTTTTTTTAACGAATATTTTTAAAAAATAAAAATAAAAAATGCTGCACATCTAACTAATAGCCCAACTGTGCATCCCCTTTCTCTCTGTGATGTTTCAGATGTTGAAATTTGTTTGTCTCATTCATGGCATGTGCTACAGTTATGTTAGAAAAACAAGTTTTTGTTTTTTAGTAATAGTGATATAGTATTTATGTATTTATTTTTATTTACTCACTTTACATCTCAATCGTAGCTCCCTCCTTCCTACTCTCTTCCCCATATCCCCCTCCCCTATCCTATGAAAAGGGGAACCCCCCCCCACCTACCCTTCCCAGCACATCAAGTTGTATGAGGACTAAGTGCATCCTGTACCACAGTGGCCTGGAAGTCAGCCCTCCAGGGGCAAGTGATCAAAAGCATGCAAGTGAGTCCTTGCCAGAGACAGCCCCTGCTCCTCTTACTAAGGGCCAAGCTGTCCATCATGTACATATGTGCAGGAGGCCTAGGTCAAGTCCATACATGGTCTTTGGTTGGTGTTTCAGTCTCTGCAAGCCCTGTCTTCAAGCACAGCAGAGTGTCACTAATAGTGTTAGGGGTTGCCTCTCTCCCGTGGTGTGGCCAGGCATTGGTTGGGCATTCCATCAACCTCTGCTCTATCTTTATCCCTGTACATCTTGTAGGCAGGGTAAATTTTGGGTTGAAGTTTTTGTAGATGGTTGGTGTTCTCCTCTCTCTACCTGGAATCCTGTCTGGTTAGGGGGTGGTCTTTTCAGTCCCCACGTCTCTTACTAGTAGGGGTCTCTGCTAGAGTTACCCCCCATATTCTCCCAGAAGCCTCCTCTGTCGTAGGTCTCCAGGCTGTCTCAGAGATGACCCAGGCCATGGTTTCTCTTCTCTCTGCATGCCCTCTGTCCTCCTTCCCTCCTCCCCACATTAGATCTACACCCCCTCTTTCCCCTCAGCATTCCCTCTCCTACCCTGTTCCTTCTTTTCAAGCACTTCCTCAGTCTTTTCTAAGAAAAATAAGTTTTATCAAAAAGGCTTGATACTATAAAAACACACTGGAAATGAATTGTATCATGACTTACAGAATTTAATAACGCAGTTGCTAAGACACCTTCAGCATTCAAATACAAAAAGATTAACAGTGTAATTTTGTATGATTTAGCTGAAAGATGAATAGTTCACCTCTTTCATTTTGGGGTTACTCAACAGGTCTCTTCATTGCAGGAAACACTTTTCGGAAACTGCGTAATTGACAAAATCACATGCACCTAAGTTTTGCAATATGCAGAACCAATGGCATCATATCATGACACCGTGCCTGGGCCTGAACTTATAGCATTGTTTCAGCATTTCCTGGTATCTGGTGGATGTCTTAAAGGCCAACTCTTCTATGACATTTGGACACATGCTGGATAGTTGTTTTTGTCTATTTGACATAAACCTGGATGTATCTGGGAAGAGGGAATCTCAACTGAGCATTTGCCTTCATCAGCTTGTCTCAGGAGGCCCATGACTATATTTAATGAAAATATATACCAATAAAAATAGTCATGAATATGTTTGGTTGGGAAATTTGAAAACTGGATGGTATAATTTCATAGATATTTTTAAAAGACCTTATTTTTATATTTACTTATATGTATGTGTGTGTTTGTGACTGTGTATGTGCACATGTGTGGAGGCCAGAATCGGTCCCCAGGTCCTCTGAAGCTGGAGTTATAAGGTACCTTGGAACCTAAGGCCTGAGGAACTAAATTTTTTTGGTTAAGAGTTCACTAAACACTCTTAACTACAGAGCCATTTGTCCAGATCCTTATAGCTACTTTACAAAGCTGTGTTCTGAATAGTCACAGTCTACTTATTAGTCTACCCAAAGGTTAATATGTAGACTGCAGAGGTTCTGTGCTGTTTTAATGTCTCACAGTGGTCCCTCTCGCTACATGGGGTCTTTGAGGGTGAATAACAACTGGTACCAAATAATCCTGAACTCTTGACACTACTTTTTTACCAATATTAACACAACTATGGAAGTGTTGGTTGTTTTAAAATCCACCCTGCAAGAGGATGGACCATTTAGACCGAGCAAAAGTTAGAGAAAATTGGTATAATCTTGAAATTGCCATGGTCTCCAACCATGTAATAGACATGTGAACTATTAATAAATGGTTTCCAGGATATGTTTTATTTTGAAATAAACACTGAAATTATAATATTATAATGTTAAACTGAGATAAGTCTTAAATATTTCTAGAGTTCACATTAATCTGGTTGAAAACTAAATAAATACCAATTTTTAGGACTGAGTGTGGTGGTGCATGCCTTTAATACCAGCACTTGGGAAGCAGAGGCAGGAGTATCTCTGTGAGTTCAAGGCCAGCTGGCCTACAAAGCCAGTCCAGAAGAGCCAGGGCTATACAGAGAAACCCTGTCTCAAAAAAACAAAAACAAAAACAACTCTCTCCAGACCAAAAAAACCAAACCAAACCAACCAATTTTCAAGGGTAAAGACTGGTTCTCCAACCTACAGCTAAGTTGCCACTGTGTGAGGAACAAATGTTTCCATGGCTTATGCATCCTCAACACACTTAATTCTGAAGATTTGATGATAAAATGAGACCTGGGAACTCAGAAGCAAACTGTCTAATTTCAGCAGCACCCAATCACAGAATAGACTGCCCCAAGAACAAGAGTCTGGAAGAAAAATGAGGAATTGTAGTTTATACTGTCATTTATACAACAACTATAAACAGAACTTTTGTGGTTTGCTAAGGAAGTCTTCATCACAGTGAAGATAAAAAGTGCTGAGTAAGAAATGATCTCAAAGACACAACACAACTTTCTTCCTTTTCTGTCTAGAGGAATCCAGGCATACTACTTTCAGATTACTGCTTTCTCAAAGAAAACCAGCAGAGAGAAGCCAGAATAAGATAAATCCATATTGAGGCATCCTGAGGTATTTTAGCCAGGTGAGGCTGCAGGCAGAGTAGCCGGCTGTCAAGTGTAATGGGCAGTGTCTACTCCAAAGCCATACTTGATGGCCAGGCTAAGCTCTTCATCATGGCTCCACTCTGGAGTCCTGGAATTCCCTGAGGAAGGTTTTCTTTGTGTTCATTGCCCTCAGGAGTGTCCCACAGAGCTCTGGGGCAGCAGCTTGAGGGTTTGCTGATTTAGTTGCTGTTTCAAGTGCTAGTGAGTAAGTTACGGTGTCTACACAGTGGTTACCAAGGCAGGAAAAACAATACAGTGAGCACACAGAGAATGAGCTGTAATAAGTTTGAACCTACAACCTAAGGAGCCTTTGGTGACATTTTGTGAGCTGAAAGAAATATGAGGACCAGAGACAGGATAGTCACACAGATCCTGGCCAATTGCATACTCTAGAACACACAGCCAGGCCTGGATCTACAGAAAACCACAAATAAGAATGTTAGCAATGCTTTGATGCCGGAACAAAGCACTTCAATACCTGCAGAAGGCTGCAGCAGGGAATACTGCAGGACAATAACAGAAGTTGTAGGGTTTCCTCCACACCCTCCACAAGCTAAGCAGAGTTGCAAAAACTAGGAGAGCACGTGATGGATACTTGCATTCAGCCTTGATGCACAGAGGCTTCACCACCTTTCACTCAGATCCTCCTGTTCTGAGACCGGGTCAGTCTGGACTGACCAGAGCCTCTTCAGAGCCAGGAAAGCATCCTGGGCTCTGGGGTCTGCCTCTGCTGTCCTCTACCCAGTCACTTTGTTTCTACTTCCTGCACCAATATTCCTAATTGGTTCCAAATTGACCTACTCTCTTTTAATATATATAAACTGCCATTTCAGAACCACTGAGTACAAAGATCTCATCATCTACCTGTACTGTGTCCTGCATAGCGGACACTACCTTGGCAGTATAGCTACCAGAATGATGAAGGATAAGGGCCATGTGCTGGAATGATGAAGGGTGTGCAGATTCATAGGTTGAGTCCACACTATGCCCCTTTTGAGGTGAGGCCAGGGACAACTTTTGAACCATCTTGCATCTCTGCTTTCCTATGGGTAAGATGAAAGCAATAATAATAGCTCATGAAAAATACTGAATAAAATACTAATTAAAATTAAAAGAGCTGCCAAGCAGTCACTAACTCAGCAGAAATCAGAGACCCTGATTTGGGCTTGCTGAGCATCACTGCCTAGAGTGAGCTAGCAAGAAATGCAGTTGTTTGTCGAGAGCTCCTCAGAACTGCCCTCTCCATCTTCATCCTAACACTGTCCATTCAACAAGGACATTTGCTCAACCATGTTCATGCCAGCTTTATTTGTAATAGTCAGAAACTGGAAACAACCTAGATGTTCCTCAATGGAGGAATGGATACAGAAAGTGTGGTACATTTACACAATGGAATACTACTCAGCTATTAAAAACAAGGAAATCATGAAATTTGCAGGCAAGTGGATGGAACTAGAAAAGATCATCCTGAGTGAGGTAACCCAGAAACAGAAAGACAGGCATGGTATACACTCACTTATAGGTGAATATTAGCCATATAATACAGGATAACCAGCTACAGACCTAAAGAAGCTAAACACTGAGGAGGACCCTAGGGAGGATGCTTAAATCTCATTCAGAATGGCAAACAGGATAGACAATAAAAGTGGTGGAATAGAGGAAACAGGATGGGAGTCTACTATAGAGGGTCCTCTGAAAGGCTCCATCCAACAGGGGATCGAAGCAGATGCTGAGACTCAGGGCCAAACTTTGGGCAGAGCGCAGGAGTCTTAGGGAAAAAGAGGGGTGTGAGGAGGAGGAGACAGGAGCCCCACAAGGAGACCAACAAAGCTAAAGGATCAGAACCCAGGGGCTCATACAGCAACTGAGGACCATGCACAGAGAGGACCTAGACTCCCTGCTCAGATGTGGCCGACTGGCAGCTGAGTCTCCATGTGCATCTCTGAGCGAGGGAACAGGGGCTGTCTCTGACATGAACTCAGTTGCCTGCTCTTTGATCACCTTCTCCTGGTGATGCATCCGTGCCAGGCCACAGAGGAAGAGGATCCAGGCAGTCCTGATGAGACTTAACAAGCTATGGGCCCATGGCAATGGTGGAGAACCCCTTTCAGTGGACTAGGGGAAGGGGATAGGGAGGAAGAGGGAGGGAGGGTGGGAGTCGGAGGAGCTGAGGGAGGGAGCTTCAATCAGGATACATAATGAAAAAATTGTGAAAAAAATTTAAAAAAGAAACTGTTCTCATCCCTATTACCATATGCCCGATAAAAACAACTTGTGGGTGGAAAGATTTATTTTTCTTTTGGCTCACAGTTTGAGGGCATCCTGGCACAGAGCATGTTACTGGAAATCCTTACGCCTCCTCAGGGATCCCTCACACCTTAAGGCATCAAGAAGGAGGAAGAGAAAGATGTTAGTGTTCAGCTGACTTTCTCCTTTTCCCTCTTTTATTTAGTTTAGGACTCCAACTTATGGGATGACCCTGTCCACATTCAGGGTGGATTTCCCCTCTGCTCTCAAAGACGTGCCACAGGTGAGTCTCACAGGTGACTCTGACTCCAGTCAGATCGATAAAAGAAGTTAACCATCACTGCACTGAACATAGGTTGTGGCTGATGTGTCTATTTACTGTACACAGTAGTGGGTTTCTTAAGGATATTTTTATACAAATTTGATCATATACCTTCATACCCCATCTATTGTTCTATATATTATTGACAGTATGTAATATATAATACATACAATGTGTAATATGTAACATAATGTATAATATGTAATAGGTGAGATGTAATATATAGTATATATAGTATATTTGTAAATAACATAACAAATAGTTTCTAGTCACAATGTAAGTGACAGCTGAGTTGAAGATGTAGCTTAGCACTGTTCAGAGGCCTTCTTCCTCTTAGCCCGTTGTTCATAGGCTGAGGGACCCCGGAGTGTTCTAGTTCAGCATCTCCCTAGGTAGCCCCAACTGCTCTGACAACACTGGCCTCACACCCACAGAGATCTGCCTGCCTCTGCTTTCCGAGCGCTGAGATTAAAGGTGTAGATTGCCGCGCTCAGCCCCTGGAGCAGTTCTATTTGGAGTACAATCAATTCAAATAATTTGTCATCCTTAAAACACTGGGCCATCTCAACCCCAAATCAGTCCTGTAAATAAAAATACACAGAAAATACGGCAATGCTGAGTTCACAGCTCACAGTCAAAGGGGGCTGAGTAGCACTGGCTGGGCAAGGCAAGTTCACCACGGTCTTCCCTGCCACCCTGTTCCTAAGGATCATGGCTACTTGTCATTTATCTATGTGCTTCTCTGCTGCTGTGTTCAGAGGGAAAACTAACATTCTGTAAGCTGGCATCTGAGCTCCCTCTTATTATTTATTTATTATTTGTTATAATTTATTTTCTTCATATTCCAGGTATATCTCCCTCCCTCATCTTCTCCCAATCCCATCCTCCCTTCCTCTCTTCCCCCTATGCCCCTCCCCTAGTCCACTGATAGGGGAGGACCTCCTCCCCTTCCATCTGACCCTAGCCTGTCAGGTCTCATCAGGACAGTCTTCCTCTGTGGCCTGGTAAGGCTGTTCACCAAGGAGGAGTTATCAAAGAGCTGGCTATGAGTTCATGTCAGAGATAGCCCCTGCTCCCCTTACTAGGGAACACACATTGAGACTGAGCTGACACACAGGGTGTATACTCACTTAGAAGTGGATATTAGCCATATAATATAGGATAAACATACTAAAATCTATAGTCCTAAAGAAGCTAAACAACGAGGACCCTAGGGAAGATGCTTAATGCTCATTCAGAAAGGGAAGCAGGAGAAGAACTTCCTTCATTTTTGTGGCTTTTGTAAGCACTCAGGCATGGTTCACCTTTCTTCTCTGTACTCCTCATTTGTGAGGCAAACTTTTTGGACAAGGGTCTGCCTAGTTCTGGCTTCCAGTGCTCTCAAGGTCTGTGTTTCAGGAGAGAGCCGTGCATGTAACTGTTCTTCAGGTAAGTTTTGGGGGATTGCTCACCTGAGCCCTTCTTTCTTGACTTTTGACTTAGCTAGTCCATCGGAAGCAAAGTGCCTTTGGCAGGCTCACCCTCCATCTTTGATTTTGAGCAATGTACTGGCCCCAGCTGCTGAAGAGCCAGTCTGCCCGGGTACTGGGCCATGACAATGTGCACTCAGTTTTCTTTCTGCTCCTTTCTTCCTTTCTTTTTCTCTTTCCTTATTTTGAGCAAAGATACTACAATCAACACTTCTTTCTGACCAGTTATAGTCACTAACACAGTTCGGCTTGTCTGAGTTATCTCATTCTGATGTCAAGACATATGTTTGGTTTTTTTAACACTGTTGATTCTTTGTGAATCTCTCCATCACTCCATACCTGCCCTCAGACCTTGCAACTTCTCTGCTGAAAGAAAACTAACAAACAACAAAGCAAAGCAAAATAAAACCAATCAACCAAACAAAACATCTCTCCACAGAAGCTGTGGTGTATCACACAATATACCTTTTTGCCAACACATCTTTTAATTTTTTAAATTTGTTTATACTGGTCGTAGCTTCCTCCCCAGCCTCTTCCTAGTCCCACCCTCCATCCCTGCCTCCCTGTCTTCCCTCCCCTACTCTTCAGAGAAGGGAACCCCCACCCACCGCAACATGCCCACACATCTGTTCATGTTCATTGCAGTGAGTCATCAGTCTGTTTCCAGGCCTCTGACTTCTGCTACACCATTATTTTTAAAGCCTACTTTTCATCAGCCATCACTTCTGAAATATAAGGTGGCTCTGAAGCCACATGGTCATTTGGCCTTGGGCAAGTAATTCAGTTCTTTTCTGGGCACTGTTTTCTTCACCTGAAGTGGGCAGTGGCAAAAAACCTGGGATTGCTTGTGTTTCTTTCCAGCCAGAGCCATAGCGTGTCATGCAGTGCTAAGAGAAGAGTCACACACAGGGATGACTCTGATTCTCTGACAGGAAGGCCCCATGACCCCTTGTCCTTGAAGCAGCTATCTGGCTCTCCTCTGGCTGTGTAATGAAGATACCAGAAAAAAAGCTGCATGTATGTGAGAGAGTCCACAAGGCTGACTGCTTAGAAGTGTCACTGTGGACAGTAGGAATGTTGCAGTAGAACCAAATTATGTTCTTTCACATTTATCTTTCCTATCAGCCTTCATTGCTCGTCTTTGTGCTTGATTTCACATCCTTAACTTTGGGTCTTAACGTCCTAAGGCCACGGGCTGCCACCAACCTAAAGGCTAGAATGCTGTCAGAGAACATCTGAGGCCTACAGCAGAGCTCTCCCTGCTTGGATGTAACCGGCCTAGCTGATGTTTCCATTGGTGTGCTTAAAATTTGACTTTTAAATTTTTGGTTCTGTTACTGTAGAAATCCCATGAAGCTATTTCTAAATCAGAACATGATATCTGGGGTGGTTTGAACATGGCGCTCATATTTGGCTCAGAATAAAGTCTTGCTCCTTTGAGGTGGAAGTGGTGTTTCATATGAATGATGGAAAAGGAGCTGCTTTTGTCCACAGGTGCTACTAGATGCTGTACGACTTATCTATGCTGTCTTGGTATTTTCTCTCTTTAGAATAGTTTGTTGTAGAAAGAGCTGGTGCCTGGGCCTAAATATCTTTACATTTCCTTCCAATTTGACAGGCTGGAAGGAGCACACTTACTTTCTGATGGTCCATGTAAAAAGTAAAGGGATTGCCAGTAGCAAATGCAATATCTAGTAAATCCTGACTATATCTAACCCAGAGTCAGATGGAAATAAGAATAAGTGTTTTGCAAAGTAAGATATAAAATAAGTATGACTGCGAAGGAAGATGTCTCTGGAGCTTGTTTCCTGTCTTGCAGCTGGCGCTTGCTCTTCTGGCCTTTCTACCTCCATTGTCCTAACTTCTTTGTTGCTGTGATAAAGCACTAACCAAAAGCAACATGGAGAGGAAAAGGTGCAACATCAAGGAGGCCGGGGAAGGAGCTCAAGCAGGGACTCAGAGGCAGGAATGGAAGCAGAAACCAAGAGGGGGGTGCTACTCCCCAAGTCGCTCTCTGTAGCTTGCTGTACTTGCTTTCCTACACCTCAGGACCACCTGCTCAACTTCATATGGAAATGAAAAACCCAGGGTAGGCCCCGTCTTAACCGGGTCTTCTGCTCAGGGCCTTACAAGGGGAAAGAAGAAGAGTTGGCTGGGCCTGCGTGTCTCATTTTAGTCTTAGGGTCTTTTATTAGCTTACTGCTTGTCATCAGAACCTTGTCCTCTTCACAACATAGCCACTTGCTCCTTAAAGTCAACGGTTGAATGCCTCTGGGACTCCTTGACTTATAGCCAAACTTTCTTGAAAGGTCTCATTTGTCAGTCTCCACTCTCTTTCTGCTGTCCTTCCTCTTCCCCCTTCTCCTTCTTCTCCTCCTCTTCCTCTTCTCTTTCTTCCTTTTTTACCTCTTTTGCTTTCCTCCTTCCACCTTCCTCCTCCTCCTTTTTGTAGTGCTGACTGATTCAAACTGACTTCCCTTGGATTCTCACTGAATTGCTCTGCTTGAAAATACTGGCTCCAAACTGCACTGACTGCATGGACTGCATGACCTTTTCACTGCCTTCAACTGCACTGAACTCAACTCTCTCTCCCTGTGCTGCTCTTAATTAGACTTTCTTTCCAGTCTGAGATTTGGGCTTATCCTATCTCTGACTCATTCTGTCAACTCTTTTCTCCAATTCATCACTTTGTCTATCCTTCAATTAGACATCATTGTTTGGGATTAAAGGCGTGTCTGTATTCCAGTTGTATCACACAGACCTAAGTGTTTGGATGTGATCCATTGCCAGAGTAGCCATGTTGCTGGATTAAATTTTCTGTACAAAAGATATGTATTATAAAAACTTTGAGACATTGAAGAAATAATAATTGAAAAATATATCAGGAGATAGAAGGATATCTATGCTCATGAGCTGATAAGACTAATAAAGTAAAAATGGCTATCCAACCAAAAGTGATCTACAGATTGAATGCAATCCCTATCAAAATTCTAACACAATTCCTCACATATCTTGGAAGGAAAATTTTTAGCTTTTGATAGAAACACAAAACACAAAGATAGCTGAAACAATCCTAATACAAGAACTGCTGGAGGTATCACCATCTCTGACCTCAAATTGTTCTACAGAACTATAGTAACAGAGGTCTGGGAAGAGAGGAGGGAAGAGAAACTACTGACAAGACGATTTTATATATCATATCATATGTTTTATTATATATAATATATATGAAAATAAGTCACCACCTCAAGAGAACAAACAAACCAAAAAACAAAAACAAAACAAAACAAAACAAAACCCCAAAACAACAACAACAAGAACCAAACAGCAGGGCCGGAGAGATGGCTCAGAGGTTAAGAACACTGGCTGTTCTACCAAAGGTCCTGAGTTTAATTCCCAGCAACCACATGGCGGCTCACAACCACCTATGGTGAGATCTGATGCCCTCTTCTGGTGAGCAGAAGTACATGTAAGCAAAACACTATACATAATAAATAAATAAATAAACTTGAATTTGTATCAATATACCAAAATTAAAAAAAAAAAAAGAACCAAACAGACCTCAGTATAAAAGCAGACACACTAAATCTGTCAGCAGAAAAAGTGGGGAAAAGCCTTGAGCTCATTGGCATAGGAGACAACTTCCTGAACAGAACACCAACAGCAGAGGCTCTAAGATCAACAATAAATAATCAAGATATCATGAAACTGAAAGCTTCTGTAAAGCAAAGGACACTGTCATCAGAATAAAACAACAGCCTACAGATTGTGAAAATATCTTCACCAACCCTACATCCAATAGAGGGCTAATATCCAGAATATATAAAGAACTCAAGAAGTTAAAAAGAATCAAATACTTCAATTAAAAATGGGGTACAGAGCTAAACAGAGAATTCTCAATAGAGGAATATTGAATGGCAGAGAAACACTTAAAGAAATGCTCAACATTCTTAGTCATCAGGGAAATGCAAATCAAAACGACTCTGAGATTGCATCTTACACCCATGAGAATGGCTAAGATAAAAAACTCAAGTGACAACACATGCTGGAGAGGATGTGGAGAAAGGGGAACCCTCCTCCATTGCTGGTGGGAATGTAAACTTGTACAACCACTTTGGAAATCAATCTGGGCCCTTTCTCAGAAAACTGGGAATAGGTCTACCTCAAGACCCAGCTATGCCACTCTTGGCCATATACCCGAAAGATGTTCCACCATACAAGAAGGACATTTATCTGCTCAATTCTGTTCATAACAGCTTTATTTTAATAGCCAGAAACTGGAAATAACCTAGATGTCCTTTAACTGAAAAATGGATATAGAAATTGTGGTATATTTACACAACAGAATACTACTCAGCTATTAAAAACAAGGAAATCATGAAATCTGTAGGCAAATGAATGGAGCTAGAAAAGGTCACTCTGAATGAGGTAACCCAGAAGCAGAAAGATACACAAGTTATACACTCACTTATAAGGGGATATTAGCCATATAATATAAGATAACCTAAAGAAGCTAAATAACAAGGAGGACCCTAGGGAGGATGATTAATTCTCATTCAGAAGAGCAAACAGGATAGTCACCAGAAGTGGCAGACGGGAAGGACCAGGATGGGAGCCTATCATAGTCATCCCTTGAAAGTCTCCACCCAGCAGCAGATCCAAGCAGATGCAGCCAAACTTTGGGCAGAGCACAGGGAATCTTATGGAAGAAGGGCAGGGGAGGGGATAGAAGGACCCAGAGAGGACAGGAGTTCCATAGGGAGACCAACAAAAGCCAACAATTCTGAGCCCAGCGGTACCTGCAGAGACTGATGTACCAACCAAGGAACGTGCATGGAGAAGACCCAGACCCCTGGTCAGATGTAGCCCATAGGCAGCTCAGACTCTATGTGGGTTCCCTAGTAATGGGGACAGGGACTGACTCTGACATGGACTCTTGTCTGTTCTTTGGAGAATGGCCTTCTCAGGATATAGGTTTTCAAAGCATTTTGTTAGAATCTGAATTTCATTGGTATCAATTGCCATGTCTTCCTCTGTGGCAACATGAATAAAAATGACTCTATAGGCTCTTGTATTTGAATGCTCATTCATCAAGGAGCAACACTATTGGAAAAGGGTTAGGAGGTGTGTCCTCGTTGGAGGAAGTGTGCATTGGAGAGGTGGGCTTTGAGGCTTAAAAAGCCCATGCTGGGCCCAGGCCTCATGCCTCTCTCTCTCAGGCAGAGGATCAGGATGTAGCTCTCAAATGCTCTCCTGCGCTGTGCATTCTGTCACGATGATATTGGACCAAATCTCTGAAACGGCATTCAAGCCCCTAATTAAATAAAATCTCTTACAAGAGTTGCTTTTGGTCACTGGGTCTCTTCACAGCAACAGAACAGTGACTCAGACCCTCTACTCATTTCTAATTTTATTAATTTGGGTGTTCACCACCCTCCCTTGTAAAAATACAGTGTCTGCTGTGTCTCACACTGGCTTAAACTCCTTATGTAGCTGAGGCTGCTTTTGAACTCCCTATGCTTTTGCCTCTTGGTGCTATATGGTCACTTTGCATATTGGGGCCATAATTTATTTGGATTATTACCAGAGTATCAAAGCTCACAGTACCCATCATTACAAATGCTGTGGGAAGAAACGGAAATTAAATCTTTAAGTTGTGTTATAGTAGAGAGCTGGCAATCTCTCTACTAGAATACAAATGTTCTACACTGTCTCCTGAAGCAGGATTTATCAGGATAGAAATAAAGGCCTTAATTATTGTGGAGCTCAGTCTTGCCCCTCTGGTCAGGAAGTCAGCCGCATTTCTGAAACTTGTAAATATGTGTTCTCTTATTGTCATCCATTTCACTCTTTGCTTAGTCTCTGGATATCCGGGCTTAATAACTTCTGGGAGTCCTGAGTCTAGTTATTGTCTGCTTGTATCACCCCATGATGCTCCAGGCAACACCTGGGCCGGTGTTAACTAAGAGAACACAAGCCATCTTAAAAGATTAATAATGTGTATTGGCTGGTTTTGTGTCAACTTGATACAAGCTAGAGTCGTCAGAGTGGAAGGAGCCTCAGTTAAGGAAATGCTTCCATGGCATTTGGCTGTAAGGCATTTTCTCAATTAGTGATCAATGGGGGAGAGCCCAGTCCAGTGTGGGTGGGGCCATCCATGGGCTGGTAGTCCTGGGTTCTATAAGAAAACAGGTTGAGCAAGCCATGAGGAGTGAGCCAGTAAGCAGCACCCTCCATGGCCTCTGCATCAGCTCCTGCCTCCAGGTTCCTGCCCTGTTTGAGTTCCTGTCCCAACTTCCTTTGGTGATGAACAGCGACGTGGAAGTGTAGGCTGAATAAACCTTTTCCTCCCCAACGTGGTTTTTTGGCATCATTGTGCTGTCACAGCGATAGAAACCCTAAGACAACACGTAGATGCAGATTCCTTTCCACAGTAAAGTACAAAAGTCTTCCTATAGCATGGAACACAAACGTTTCCTTATCTACGGTAGCAATAACTCTCCAGTCATAAGATCATTTGAACATGGAGCATGAATCTTGTCATGAATCTTGTTGATTGTTAGCATATCGTCTGACCATTAAAGGAATTCTCTAAAACACCATTTTGCACACTGGAGCACACTACATGCAAAAACAAACTGTTACTGTTAAAAGGATAAAGAGTAGGAAGCCCCAGAAGGCTTCCTTGAGACTTAGAAGGCTTAGGGGAAAGAGGCAAGAAAAGATCAAAACTGAAGAAACCCTTTCTCATCTTCACATTAGTTCACTTTGGGTTCTCTAACTTCCCTCCTGGTCTCAGAAAGCCCTTTTTGAAGGCGTTACAAATGAACCATTTGGTGGTTTGGTTTTGACTGTTCCTCATTCCTGGGATGAATGCTGATCTGGTTGATCTGAAAACTACATTGGTGTGTGTGTGTGTGTATGTGACAGATGTTATGGAGTTAGTGCCAATAAATGCATTAATGAGCAAACTCAAGCAACTAAGAAGTACAGAAGTAGTAGTTAACCCGAGTCCATGTGAAGTTCATTCTAAACTTCATTTTGTCTGTCCCACGGGTGATGCCCTAATGTCCAAAAAGAATTCCAGCTTGGGCACACCTGAAATCCTAGCACTCTGGGAGGCAGAGGCAGGTAGATTGCTGTGAGTTTGAGGCCAGTCTGGTTTACAAAGGGAGTCCAGGACAGCCACGGCTACACAGAGAAACCCAGTCTCAAAAACAGAACAAAACAAAATTACAGCTTGGGTTCTTTTGTTAGAAGCTATACTCTGAAGTATTTTAGTAGACAGCATAAACTAGATTTACAGGGGCCATTTATTCGCGTGAAGAACAGTGGAGCTAGCCAGAGCTTTCTCCCTCAGCCTGGAGTGTCAGGGGAAGCAAATAGTGGTTCAGAAATGGTGGCTGGACAGCATTTGGGATTAATGATGCCAGGCTGGACCCAGTCAGTTTATATCTTCATTAAAACAACCCAACATATCTGAAAACAATAAAGACGAAGCAAAATTTATATTGTCATTTTTTAACACTGCATCTATGAAGGGTTAATTTATAAAGCTTATAAACTTTGCTCCAATATAATAATAATGTGTGTGTATATATGTGTGAGCTTGGGTGTGTGTCTAGTCAGAACTTTTGAATTTAATAATTCAGTGAACATAGAGACCTAGATTTAATTTTGTCTTTTTATGAATAATACTAGTTTTATCTTGGTAAGTTTGAAATGTGCATAATATCAAATTACATATTAAAATGCCTCATATCATCATTTATAATAGAATTTATTATCTTTAGCAAAGGATAAATGTTGAGTGACAACTTTATCTCTCAGTCTCAGCAATAACAAAATTTATGCACAGTTCACATGGGGCAAAGTCTAGAAACCATTGCAAAAGTGGCCCTGCATGTAAGCAAGTCCTTTAGATTTAAAACAAAAAACAAAAAACCTTTTGTACCTGCATTTTATGTTTGCCTAGAAAAAAATCAGTTCAGAATTTTTCTGAGCATTTAATAAATGGATATTTTAGTAATATTTAATAAAATAAACATTTAAATGCAAGATATTATTTCCCTCTTTTGTAAACCCATAGCAAGTTTTCTTTTATTTTTTTCATTTTGTTTCCAGAACTGACACTTGAAAGCAAAGTTCTTACATGACTAACTTTTTTTTGCCCTAAACTTTACAGTTAACCCTTTAGTTCCTGCATTTAAATTAAGCCTGTGTAAGATATGGAGAGCTAGGATAATATCTGTCCCTGTTTTTATAATACTTGGCAAAACAACTCTAGGTTTAAAACTGTGTGAGTGTGCACATATCCATACACACAGACACACACACACACAACCCACATCCCACACAACCCACATTTTTCTTATCCATTTACTCCTTGATGGAACCCAGGCTGATTGTATAGTGACTACTTCTGTAATTAAAATGGCTTTTTCTATTGTATTCTGACATTGATTTCTTCCAGTGTGTACTCATCAGTAGTATAGCTGAGTCCTAAGATGGTTCTATTTTAGGTTTTGAGGAAGTGTTATACTGATTTACATTGTGGCAATACTAATTTGCTTTTTTAACCAACCATCTGTAAAGGTTCCTTTTTCTTTACATCTTTGTCAGCATCATGAGTTCTGGTTTTCTTGATGGTAACCGTTCTTGATGAAATCTCAATGTAGTTGTAATAGACATTTCCCTGACGGCTATGGCTACTAAACACCTTTGAACAACCGTTGTCCTTTTGAAACTGTTGTATTCATTTGCCCATTGTCTTAGTTATTTTTCTGTTGCTAAGACAAAACATCACAACCATGGCAACTTATATAAAATATTTAATTGGGCTTGCAGTTTCAGAGAGTTAAAGTCCATGACGACAGAGGAATGCTGGTAGGAATGGCTGAGAGCTCACATCTTGATTCTCAAGGAGGAGACAGAGAAAATGCAAAATGGTGTCTTTTGAAACCTCGAAGGCCACACTCAGTGATATCCTTCTTCCAGCAAGGCCACACCTCCTAATCCTTCCTGAGAAGCCACTAACTGGAGACCAAGTATTCAAACGTATGAACTTACAGGGGCTGCTTCCATTCAAAACACCGCACTCATGTTGATTGAATTATTTTTCTCGATGCTTATTTATTTATTTACTGTAGTTCTCTGTATACTCTGGCCTCACATCCCTGGGTGATGAACATCAGGCTCAGCCTTTTTTCTGTTATGTAGCCTGTCTCATCAGTTTCATGTTTCTTTTGCTGTGTGGGAACTTTTTTAGTTTGATGCAATACCATTTGCCAATTTCAGCTCTTAAGCATGCAGGCAGGGAGGCTGCAAAACTGAAGTTCGCTTGGGTCCATATGATGAGAAAAGTCTTAGAAAGAAAAAAGGGAAGAAGAAAAGAAGACAGAAATTAGGTGTTGAAAGGAGTTTAAAACGGGGTACAGGAGATGGGTCAGCATTTAAGAGCTCTAGCTGTTCTTCTGGAGGACCCAGCACCCATATTGCAGCTCATGACTGTTTGTTACGCCAGTTCCAGGGGATTTGATACCCTCACACAGACATACATAAAATAAAAATGAATAATGTTTTTTAAAAACAGAATTAAAATGAGGGGAATATAAAAGACAAAGGGAAAAGTTGCATAAGTACAACTTATAGCTAAATATTTTTATGGATTGGTCTAAGTTTATATAGAAAAGTGTAAGTATTCCAAAACAAGATACAAAAGAGGAAACTAAAAATAAAAATTAAAAGTAAAATAGGTTTGTGATCTTTTAAGGTCAGTCAAATGGGCAGCTGTGGAAGATTTTGGCCTAGCCTAGCTTCCTTTTGTGACCACTTAATTGTGTTTTACTTGGTAAAAACAAATTTGTTTAATATTTGGCTTCCTCTCTTTTGTGGTACTTGCCTAGCAACCACAGATGTGGTGTGTGTGCAGAGACCGCTGTAATTAGCTCTCGGACAGGTATAGCAGACATGTTTCCACTGCCTGGTTCCGGCCTCAGTTGCAGTGCTTTGCACAGTAGTAGACTTCTTTGTGTAATTACCGGCAGCTGCTTTCCCCACCCCCACCCTTAGCTCCCCTTGCTAGCTTGTATAATTGATGGCCCCATAGGGAAACATTGTTATATCTCTCATGACTAGACCTGATTCCCACCATGTTCAGTTCATATCCCTGACTCAAAAATCTTTCCCTTGTAGTTAGCTTCAGACAAGCACCTTTCCTGAGGACTACTACACAGCAACGGAACGTGAGAACTGGTAGGGACTTTCCTAGTGCCATTGCGTTATAAAGGCCGCAAGACCCTTGTCTGATCAGAGTGCAGTTCTGGTTGGCACTGAGAACAGTGCTAATTTTGCTTTCCCACTCTTGCCTTTCTATCTTTCCCCCTCTGATCATCCCTTCTATTGCAGCACTTCTGTGACTTCCATGTGCTAGAGCAGTTTCTTTTTCTATTCTGTTCTCCAAATCCTGTTTTTAATGAGATTATTTCTTTTCACAGCTTCAAATGTGTGTGTGTGTTTGAGGCTCTTTTTTCTTTATTTCTTGTACACCAGACCTTGCTTTCAGTTGCACACTCCAGACATCATGTGTTAAATGATATTTTCCTGTTCTGCGCTCTAAACCCTTCAAAAACAGGCTGTCTTTTGTGTAAGGTTTATGGGACATATTAAATAATGATGATTAGATGTACAACAGATCTCAAATAAAGAGGTTTATTAGGTGGATATGGAGAGAGAGAAGGGAGAACAGGGGGAACAGGACATGATGGGGGAAAGACGGGGGGGCGCCCCGATAAAGAAAGGGGAGAAGGCCAAGAGGCCAAGAGAGAAGAGGCCAGGAGCAAGAGAGACCAAGAGAGAGACCATGTGTCGGCTGGTCCCTTTTTTAAAAAATTTATTTATTTTTATATCAATCACAGGTTAGGTACTTTGCATCCCATGCATAGCCCCCTCCCTCATTCCCTCCCACTCTCCCCATCCCTCCCTCATCTCCCTCTTCCCCGCCCCCTTCAAGTCTACCAACAGGGGAGGACCTCCTCCCCTTCCATCCAACCCCAGCTCATCTTGTCTCCTCAGGGCTGGCTGCAATGTCCTCCCCTGGGATCTAGCCAGGCTGTTACTCCCTGGTGTGTATAGGGGAGGGTCAAAGAGTCATTGGCTAGTCCCTTTAGGGGGGAAGGTAACTACGCCTTCCAGATGTGGCCACCTGGCGGGCGACACATGATGATATCATAGGTTACTAGGCAACTCAAAAGCAGGTTTGGTTCCAAAATCCTAACATTCCTCCCCTTTTCTATAATTAAAAAATGAGGAACTTAGACTGCTTCTCATGTAAGGTAAGTTAAAGTATATGAATTTAGGTTCATTGGAAGTGGCTCTTAGTTGCCATGTAAGGAGTTAAGAGGGAGAGAAGAAATAATAGCAACAAAATGGTCAGATTACATGGTTGAGAGGAGGAGGGGAAGCCTTTACCCTAGAAAATTTAGGTTAGAGGATTGTCAGTAGAGAGTTGCCAGCCATGTAAGGCAGCAGGTAGGGACCGAGGAATGCTGGGAGAACCTGGAGCTGCTTGTCCTGGGCCTGAAGCTCACCATTCCAGCCTTTTGTTAATAAGTGAATAACGGGCATCAATTCTCTTCTGACTACTTCCTACTGGGGGCGCTGTAGGGAAGTCAAAAGGCTTAAAGGCTGGCCAAGTCCAGGAAGAACAGGCTGCTTTGATATTGTCCAGGGTCTGCAAGAACATCCATGGCTGGGAGGGAAAATGCAGATCCAGCTTGTCAGAATTCTGTGAGGTCAGATTGGAACACTTGTGGTAGCTGCTTTGTTGCTGTTGTGGATGTAGGAAACATCTGTGTCTGGCAGGATACTGAAACTTTAACCGATAAAGTTAAGTAGGTTATGGAGATAATCCTTTAAAATGTGTGGGAGAGCGAGCAAAAGTGGAAGGTTTGGATCAAAGAGACTTGAACATGGGAACTTCCATTTACCTGGGGGACCTTCATTTACCCAATTACTGGCAGTAATTAAAGAGGCTTTGCTCTGGATCTGTCATTGAGGTGAGGTTTGGTTACAGAAGTGTGTAAACTTAGAGGCCCTAGTGCTAGCAGGCACTAGGTGTAGAAACCTGAAGTTCTCCAGAAGACATCCCAGAGGAGAATCTAGAGGAACGGGCATCTGGGCACTTCTCATTGGGAGGCAGAGAAGCCAGTGACCTTCCAGAGGCATCCCAAAAGCAAGGTATGACTCAGTACAGATGGTCCTACCTGGTCCAATAGCTCGTCAGCTTTTGGCCAGAGACCAGGGGCACAGTTGCCCGAGAGAGCACGGTTCACCTAGTGCTAGAATTTTCCTGTGCGAGTGAGGTGGGGGGCAGAGAAGGGACTGTTCGTGGGAGGCTCTCCCAAGGGAAAAGAATCCCTAGATGTAGGTCAGCAGAGGGTCAACCATAGCCAGTGAAGACTATGGCTGAGGGGAGGTCCCTCTGTCTCAAAAGAGAGTGGGAAGTTCCTGGACGTCCAACAGTCAAGCTTCCCCTATCAAGAGAGGCATTTTATGCTGATAAATGAGTTGAACTCACCAATCCAGTGGCTGGTCTATGAGGAGAACTCACCAATCCAGCCAGTGTTACATGCAGCAGATAGCAATCTGGTAGCCAGGAAACGGAAGTCCCAAAACCAGGGAAAGGGAAGGAGTCACACCTTCTGAGATAGGCAATAAGTACAGTAGTTATCTGGAGCCCAATTGACCTGAGAGGTGGATTCAGGTGACTTTCTGCAGCTTATAAGAATTATTTTTAAGTTTTATGAAGGAGATAAAACTTTAGACATGTTAGCATCACAATTGTAATCTGCACTGAAATATACATTGTAGAAAAAGCGGTGGACATACACATTTGTGTTAACAGCATAAGCATTCTTTAAGGTGAGCTCTGGAAAGGCAGAAGCCTTTCATGAAGTGGAAGGGAAGCTCACTTGATCTTAACTTTTAGTATAAGTACACATTATGGAGATTTAAAATCTTGAGCCTGGAACCATGATAGTGGGTGGTTTAGTGGAATGTCTTTGTATTGGAGTTAGATTAATAAATCAGAGCTTTATTGATAAAGGTCAAAGTCCTAGACAGTCAATATAACAGTAGCATAGGAACAGGAGGAACTATTAAGCAGTTTTACCTGTTTAAGATATCTTAAATCACCCTATTATACCTTATAACCTTTATAATTTGTATTTATCAACCTTAAAACATTTTAGGCATTTAAACATTTATAACTTGCATTTGTCAACCTTAAGACACTTTCTTAGACTCTTAATTATGTATAACTTATGTTTATCAATCTTAAGGCATTTTTTTAGACTCTCAAGCATGTATAACTGGTGTTTATCAATCCTAAGACACTGTTTTTAGACTTTCAAAATAATAGTTTTTGAGGGGGGCCTTTGTATCTAGTTATTTACCATGAGATTATAGGTGAGACTGCTATGAACATTTATTGCCCTTTAGCTAAATAAAGGGATGGTAAAAGGTTAAATTTAGGCCTTTTTTTTTGAGTCTGGCAATAAGGCATATTGTGTCTAGGCCTGACAATAGCAATTTTTTAAACTATTTTTTTAAGATTTATTTATTATTTATACAGTATTCTGACTGCATGTGTGCCTGAAGGCCAGAAGGGGGCACCAGATCTCATTATAGATGGCTACGGGCTACCATGTGGTTGCTGGGAACTTTGGATGCGTAGCCAGTGCTCTTAACCTCTGAGCCATCTCTCAGCCCTGACAATAGCAATTTTATGACGCAGGTGTAAGGCCTGGTCTCCTGCATATGAAGAGAACTGGGAAGGCATCTGAAGTCTCCCAACACAGAAGTTGGCAATATGTCCGTGGGACCCCATTGTGAGGCCAAAACAGACCTGTAATGTTACTCTGGGCTGGGCGAGAGTGGTGGAGGTCGCTGAGTCAAGAAGCCATATATTCGTCCTCCATCAGGCCAAAGAGCTAGAAGGCTGGAAGTGTCTATGGCTCTTGTGCTGGTTGAACCTCCATGGCTGGGCACAGAGGACAGACCTGCATGGGAGCATTTTGACTTCCAGAGGACAGTCTGCCGGCAGGCAGCCATGGCTTGTTGAGGCAGCAGCGGGACCAGTGTCCCCTTTGGCTGCATTTGAAACAGCTACCTGGTGGAACTGACTTTTGGCCATACACCAGCAGGACGGGGCACTGCAAACCTCTTGTTTTTTTGTGTGGGAATGCCAGCAGCCTCAGAGCAGCAGCCAAGGTCTGGAGCATAGTTTTCGCTGTAGATGAGCCTGTCGGGAAGGCTCTTATTATTTTTGCCAGCTCCTGTATGGTGACTCAAGGACCATCCTCAGCTGTTTATTAAAGATGGCAATGAGACCATATTTGCACCTGTAGGACTTTAAATATATATTTGGACATCTATGACATGACTATTACTTGCATTTGTTAACTGTTAAATATTAGGACTTTAGGTTTTGTCCTTGGTAAGTTGTAGCCTTAAAAGTCATAAATATAGTCCATGAAAGTGAGAGCACAAGAGTTCTCTGTAGGATTTAGATATAAAAAGTTTATAGTTTATAATACTCTAAGGCTATACTATAATTAACAATAATATCATTTTTAGAAAATGAGACCAAGCATATTTTAACCTTTTGATAGTAGAGATACAACACAATGACCAAATTTTAACATAAATACCTTTAAAATTAATAAAGCCTAATTTAGAATATTGATAGAAACCTGTACGTAGTAACCCCCAAGCTATGAGTTTTAAAACCAACAATTTAGTAGAACAGTATAAAGCAATTTTAAAGTTATATTTGAATTTATTATAGCAAACCCATTAGCCAGAAAGCCTAGTGGTGAACCCAAATCATAGGCAGCTCATGGCAGGAGAAACAGCAACAGCAGTTATTAATCCAGGAATTGAAAAAGACATAAGCAGTTAGGGGTACATTTTAAACCAACTTAATTTGAATAGATATTTATAACTTTGAAACGTTATTATTATATAAAATTTATTTTGAAGCAGGTTGAATTATAGATAGTAAAACATAACTCTGAATTTTTATGAAAATCCATAATTTAAGATGAGGTGCGCTGTTGAGGCAACTTCAATGCTCTCTCACGCCATCTGCCTTGAAGAGCAACTGTTCCCCAGCTGTTTCAGCTTCATCCCATGGAGATGCTAATGATCGGTTCTTGTTAATAGCCCTCTATCTTCCTGAATCCATGGCTCCCCTGTGTGTGAAAACGATCATACCCTGTCTCGATAGATGCAACATGACATCTTTTTAGATTCTATGCCTCTTTTTCATTTCTTTCACTTGCCTGTTTTATTGACACACATAATAATACAGCAGCGCCAGTCGGTAGGTGTGTCACGATTGTGGCGATAAAGCACCATGGCCAATGGAACTTACAGAAGAAAAGGCTTCTTTGGGGCTCACAGTTCCAGAGAAGTAAGAGTCTGTCATCATCACCGTGGGGAGACATGGCAGCAGGCAGGCGGTCACGGCACCGGAGTGCCAGCTGAGGTCTCACACTCTCAGCTGCACACAGGAAGCAGAGGATTCACTGGGCACTTTGGAAGACTCATGAAGCCTGCCAAAGGCTCCCAACATCCCCCCACGTGCATGACACACCTCCTCCAACAAGGCTACACCTCCTAATCCTTCCCCGCAGCTCCACCTGCTGGGGAGCAGCTGTTCAACTGCAATGAGCCCGAGAGGGGGCATTTGCATCCAAAACATCACAGTAGGCATCGGTTCTGCATTTGATCTTGGCAATAACTCGTTTTGTGCCACTCCCACTTCCTGACTAAATTACTATTAAGTATTTTAGTCAAGAATTATTATTGAAATTGCTCTTTGCATCTATGGAGACGATCATAGGGTCCTTTTTTTTTTTTCTAATAAAGCTTACTTTGAGGAGAAAAGTTTGATAATGTCTGTGACTTCCATACTTCAATGGTTGGAATACTAAATCTTCCCTGAGATAGTATCTTTGACCTAGTAGGAACAACCAAACTATGATATAAGAAGGAAATGGGGAACTCAGTCAACTGCCTCACAATTTTATGCAGCTGTGGTACTTCTTCGCAGATACTTTGCTACTTCACTGTCAGGGCTAGCAATCCTGGAGTCAGTATCAATTTTTATCACTGTTTTCATGGGTACCATGAGTACATTCTGCTTTACATTATAAACAACCAGATGCCTTCACATTGTTTGAACTTTAAGAGCATAAGTATAGAGTTAGGTTCTGGATTCTGGGTCTCTTGGCATCATTGTTCTTCTCTGAGTGGGCTGGTAGAAATTGAATATTTTGATCTCATCTGTTCATGAGTGACAGGCATGCCATGTCCAGGACACAGTATGTCACCATACCACTCCTCGGCTTTCAGCTCTTACATTCTTTCCGCCTCATCTTCCAATATGTTCCCTGAGTAGTGGTGGCGGGGTTAATGAAGATGTCCAGTTTAGAGCTGGACACTCTTCTTCCTAGCTGTCTCTTCTGCCTAGCGCTTTGATCAGTTATTCATCTCTCTATTAACTATTCTCCATCGGGAAAAGAAGCTTCTCTGATAAAGGCTAGAGTGTTCCAGGTCTTTGGGTATTAGCACACATATTTAGAAGGCAATCTGGCAATTTGGCCACTGTGATGAAATTCAAATTTGGCTTCACCAAGCCACAAAGATGTATCCAAGTCCTTCAACCTAGAAAAGAGGAAACAATTTTCTTAATATAATTCTGAGGTAAAAAAGATAGTGTTGTCAATTACATTTCTTCTTGTGGACTGACTCCTACAGGCATGAAGCTTCACCACATCTCTCTGTTTCTAGAAGCTCCAGAGAACTTTGCAAGAAATATTTGCAATCTCATACAACTTTTAGAATATTTATTCTTACTTGCTCATCATACTTCAAAAAGAGATGGCACTTTCTCTTTTCCTTGACCACAAATGCAAAATTTATCCTGAAGTCAAACCTATCAGCAAGATCCACCCCCCACCCTGTCTCTCTCTGTGTCTCTGTCTCTTTGTAAGGTGAGCACACAGTCCGCTCGTAGCTTATTTCTTCTGGGAGTTTGGGTGCCCATTTTGAAATATAGTTGGTACTAGAGCCTTTGAAAAGTGCCACTAAACCAGGGGTCCTTTTTTATGGCCCCAGAATAATAGTAATAGTAATAACAACAGGAATAATAACAACTTTTTTCTTTCTAATTATTTAGTAGCTTAAGTCATAATTGTAATCCTCAAACTGTAGCAGCCCATGGTACCAAGGGTTAAGAAACAAAAACTTCTGCCTAGCTGTACTTGGTGAGGTAGGAAAAGGGATGGGGAAGAAGAAAAACGAAACTCTTGATCAACTTTTTGGGAAACAAACTCGTCTAAAGTGCTGTGCTAGCTAGTTTTTGTGAACTCAACGGAACCTGGAGTCACCTGGGGAAGGGACCCTCAGAGAGCCATTGTCTCCATCAGCTGGGGCGTGGGCATGCTTTCTGAGAATTTTCTGATTGTGAGCTGGGCGGGTGAGTCTGAGCTTAACAAGAAAGGAAGCCGAGCACCCCAGCAAGGAGGGTTCCTCTCGGGCCTCTGCTTCAGTTTCTTCTCAGGTCCCTGTCTTGGCTTCCTTTAACAGGGGTATAAACTGTAAGGTGAAATAAGCTCTTTTCTTCCCCAGTCTGTTTTTAGTCAGTGTTTTATCATAGCAGAAACCAAACTAGTACAGCTGGCAAAATAAAGGCTTTTAGGAGAAATTAAGGGTTTAATATTAAGATTTAAGTGTGGAATAAAACTCAGCCAATGTAAAGTCAATCCTTGAACACCACCCCATTTTAGAAGTCCGACACCAAAGACTCCTTTTTCATAATAAGCACTAGAGACCGGGAACACAGTAGTGAAACCAGGGCAGTTTATTTTCCCACTTTACAGAGCCGGGGATCAGCTGAGAGCAGCAGGGGCACTGATTGGAGTCTAGAAAACAGTTTTAAGTCCTAAACCAAGCCGTTTCCCCCTTTCCTCCTTGGCTGACTAATCAGGAGGGTAGTCTTAGTCGTGTAGGTTTTATCATTCCCTCTGCCAATTATGTTTCTGTTTTTCTTGACAAAACTGCCAGCAGATTAATCCATGTTTCACATTTTGTTTGTTATAAAGCTTATCAGGTAAGCAGATGACTTGCAGGCAAGTTTCCTGTTAGTGTCTTTTTACCATAAACCTTTAGTTTGGGGGTGGGGAGTGCTAATTTAGCAGGCTGTCAGCCCAAGAAATCCAGTGTCTCCTGTTCATTTGTAGTTAGACACAAGCTGTTTTTATTTTTTAAAACGAACCACCAGATTATATGGCTTAAAACAGGGATTAAGAACACAGCAAAGTGTGCTCCTTGATTCCCATGTGCAAAAGGAGAACAACAAACATGGTAGGCTAATGAATCAGACATATTCAACTGGATTTTACCAAGTCAGATTCATGGCTGTAGTAGCTAATTCTTAAGTTATTTCGGACTTCTGAGCTTGCTAATGATTGCACTTGGTGAGAAAAGTACAAAATCAGCAGAGGAAGGAGGGGGAGAGTTACAGGGTTATCCTGAAATCAAGCACAATGTAAAACGGGGGAGGCCGGCTGTTGCCCAAAGGAGCCGCTACCTCCTTTAAAAGGAACCCTAAGCAAAGCAAAGCAACAGGAATCGTGAAGTTCCTGATTCTGAGTTCGCCTTTCTGCCCACAGACCAGGACCAACAGACCAGGCCTCCAGAATTCCAGAGGAAGCGGAAGCTGCCGTGGAGGCTGGGGGACAGGAAAGCCCCTTCCTGTCCCCCAGAGGACTTCCTCACTGCGGAGTGAGCCTCGGCCGGCTCCCCCCCCCCCCCAGCGCCCTCCACACCCTTCCCCGTGGTCCCCCTCCCCCAGCGCCCTGCCGGCGGGGGAAGTGGCGGCGGCCGCCTCGCGGTGGGGTGGTGGGGTGAGGGGACGGCGGCCTGTCTCGGTGGCAGATCACCCAAGGGACGAGAAGGAAGCTGCCTGTTGTTAGCAAGTAAGCCCTCAAGCATGCTTTTCAGTTCAGGCTTTGCCCAGTAGTCCTTCTTTGCCCTGGTGCAGGAAAGGTGTCCCAGGCGACCTGGAGGAAGGAGACACCACTGCAGAGGCCTCACAGCTGGTTCCTGCCGGATCAGGAACAGCAGTTCAGCTTTGGGGACAGCACAGCCTTCTTTCTGTCAAGTTCTGCTTAAGATGGGCATTAGCATTTAGTAGCTGGAAACAGAACAGTGATTTTCTTGGGTTTAGATCTGGTAGGTTGGGGTAAAGGGTGCTTGGATGCCCAGTTTATGTTGCTTTCCTGGTGGCTGTAGCACTCTAATGAGTAGGAGCCGCTCCAACTTCCCTTGGATACTCCATCGTTTCTGACTCATGGGCCAGGTATTTGTTTAGTTCCACGCGGAAGAGATACAACTTGTGCACAGCGCAACTCTTTGCAAGCGCTGAGAAAGACCAGCTTTTGTGGTCTTGCCGGCCCCATAGACATCACGTGTGAAACAGGCAAAAGTCTCAGACAGTTTAACCAGAAGTTACGGGATGGGTAAGATTATTTTTTCCTGTACATAGATAAATGTGCAGTTTTCTAGAGAGACTAGTTCTTTACACCTTGGTTGATTTGGAGGTTCAAGAGATCAGAATCTCTATATTCAAATTTTTAGAAAGGACCTATCACTTCCATTCATTGATGTTGGTTCCATCTTCTGGGCCAAAATGATGAATTTCTCCTCAGAAATTCTTCACTGATGTTTCAAGTGAGGACAAAGACTATGTCAGTGCCTCTTGTTCAACCCTTGCTTCTCAGGACCTTACTGCTGTATGAGAGTCACTGTCCCTATGTTAAGGAGGAGGAGACAGGCTTTTAGGGATTAAGGAAACTGTCAAGTAAGGGAGACCTGGTCGCTTGGATTTGCATACAGCTTTTGCTGAGGCCCAGCACAGCACAGGCCCTCTACTGAAGTATGGATATTCTGCAGCCTAATCACATGTCATGTCCCCACACCATTTCATGTCATGGCCCTAGAATTTCTTGACGAAAAAGAAGTAAGTCTGAGATAGGATCTGAGGGACTTTGAGGGAAGAGAGTAGAGGTTCTTGAGCATTACTCTCTATCGTGATGGAAGATTTCTCTGAAGTTCAGAAGTCAGAAAGAGATGGTCTTAGACAATCTGGGTCACTAGAGTCAGCCCACCATGGGAAAGGTAGATAATGGTTTAGGGCCAAGAGGACAGTGTGACCTCTGGGAAAAATAGGAAGGAGGGCTATGGTGCCTGGTGTGCTGGAGATAGCTCAGCATTTCAGCTACTAAAAATGGCTCAGTGGACACGTACACCTCCCATGTAAGCATGAGGACCGAGTCTCTTTCATTCAAATCTCTAGCGTTCAGGTAAAAGGAAGGCATGATTGTGTGCCTTTCATCACCATTCATCTCCTGGGATCCTGGCAGATCCAGCCTAGCTGAAATAGCCAGCTTCAGTTGAATGACACCCTAATGCAAGAGAGTAAAGCGGAGAGTGAGAGAGGACACCCTCTGGCTTCCGCATAGGCACATTCACACACGTATTACCCTTAAACAAATGACACACTGGTTTAGGGAACTGAAGGACAGAGGCTCCCCACCAGGAGTGTCTTGCCGTGCAGTCCATATGGATCTCCACTTTGTGTTCCTGTTTCAGCCTGAGTGCTGAGAGTGCAGACCAGAACCAACGTCAGAGCAGCTGGCAGATACTCTTCACATCACCGGTTTCTAGTGTGTGTGTGTGTGTGTGTATGTGTGTGCGTGTGTGTGTGTGTGTGTGTGTGTGTGTGTGTGTGCATGCAGAGCATTGTGCTGCTATTGCTCTAAAAACAAGTAAGAGGAAGAACAGGCTAATAGAGTGGTCTAAATGGGAAATAAAACACATTTAAGGCTCTAAAACATGCATATAAAATGAGATGAAGAAAGTACCATTAATTGTTTTGAGGGAAACTCTCCCTGTAAAAGTATCACTTTTACATGGAAGTTGATTGCAGACACATTTTTAAAGTAAGGAATCAGTGTAGGTTTGCCGAGCACCCAGGAGCATTCTGGTGCAGGGTGTGGGAATAAGACTTTTGTCTGAGTTTCTTAGCAGTGTATAGGAGGAGGGAAGAGTGAAGGTGAGGACTGAGTGTCACCGAGAAGAGGTGTTTGAAGTAGGAGAAAACTTGGGAAATGCTAAGCTTTCTGTGGAACATAAACCTGCTTCGTTTTCTCTCCGTGGATGTCCTTGGTGGAGTGTGGTTTATAGACGGAAACTTATGTAATAGGATCTATGAGGGGAAGTACAAAGTATGAAGTATGAGGCTTGGGATGTGAAGAGATGCTCTCGTCAACGGAGGAAAGAACACCACAGACTTAAGAACACCTGCAGACTGAAAGTTTACCAGGTGTGTTTTCCAAATCCCTCGCACCCATGAGGTCAGAAATCAGTATTCCTCCTATTTTATGGGAGGTAGAATGGGAAGAAGGTTAGAATGGATATTTAACTCCTGACCTCACAGTATGGATTTGTTACAGGCCTGCTGACCTGACCTGGTACTTGCTATGAAAACCTGGCTGGCCTCACACTCACAGAGATGCACCTATCTCTGCTACCATGTCTGACATATTCTGTTTTTTTTTTATCATTCCTTATGACCCACCATTTCTGTACATTGATTAAATGTGAATGGGAAAAGCAGAGAGTTCTCAACATCAAAAATGGTAGCTAAAATTGTGAAGAAAAAAACATATCTAGAAACAAGGGGAAGAGTCAAGTCAGGACAAAGGAGGCAGTTGGAAGGTAGTTCAGAACAGATAAGAATTAAGAAGCTCCTTCTTGGATTCACAAAGTGGCCATGACTGTGACCCAGAGAACTCACCAGGGCAGGTCCGACACTGACAGGGGAAATGTCCTCCAGGAGTTCAGAGATGTCTCTACTGCTGAAACATCCATTCTGTACTCTCAGACAAGCTCACCCCATCTTGATTGAGCAGGAAAGGAAGCTGAAGGAAATCAAGAAGCTCTATACACAGTGCACTTCACAGTATTTTTTCTTACCAAACCCGACGGTCCACAAGCACCAATGGTCCCATTTTTGTGATTGTTTTATCTCAACATCTCAATTATATGCTTTAATTTCCTCACATGACACAGAAAAAAATCTGGGGATTGAATAGTGGAGGAGATGTTCTGAGATTTTATTGTCAAGAGCAGGCCCACTACCAATCCTGGCCACCTGGAGGCCCAGGGAAATTGTTGTCACTGTGGTTTTTAAGGAGCCTGTGGCAAATGCAATTGTAAATAGAATCTGCTAGTCCATCGGGGGCTGTAGAAACTTCTGGTTTCCCTCAGAATACACTGGCTTTTGTTTTTTGTTATTTTGTTTTTTGTTTTTCTGTCATAGAGTGGCTCTCAAAATGTTAATCTGGAAAGAATATGTAATTTCTAGTTTTTTCTGATGTCAGAGGGCACCATGTAACCAATGGATGTGAGTAGGAAATTAATGGCAGTATAGTCTTCTGGGGTGGTTAGTCTTGACTGCCAGCTTGACAGGATCTAGAATCACTTGGGAGACAAGCCGATGAGATTATTTAGATTAGGTTAATCATGGTGGAAAACTCTATGTTAGATACTAGTTTAGGTACAGAAATAAACTTTATTTAGACTCTTGTATTTTCAAGGTTAAGCAAACAATACATAGCTAGAAACAAGTGTTGTTGCTCTAATATACTATTAATAGGTAGATAGATATGATTATGTATTATATAATGGTCTTCAAATGCTTCAGAGATCTACAGAACATGGCATTTAAAGATATTTTAATAATAAAAGTCTTTTCTGGAAGACATCTACTTCAAAGAAAATGATGGGCATCAAAGAAACAAATGTGGCAAGATAGCAACTGGAAAAAACAACACAGAACTGTCTTTGAACTGCTGATAGCAGGCTGTCTGTCCAAACTATAAGCAAGCAGGACACTGGGAAATTGATTATCCAGCTTTACAGAAACTAAGTGGTCTGTCCTTCAAAATTCCTGCTTCACAGAAAAGTCTGTTAGACATCCTGGGCCAGGAGGCTGGAGATTGCCTGGCCCAACGACACAGAGAAACCTCTGGTGACTGTCCCGGTAGTCAACTGTCTCTGGAAGCTGCTTGCTCTAAACTTCCTATACACTTAGGTAATATCGTATCTGTATAAGGTCTCTGATGGGGTTGAAGACTAGATAGTCATAGTCTCACTACAATTAACCTTAGTTGTCCAGGAACTAAGACAATGTTTTAGGTCTAAAAGGATGTTTTAGATAGATAGATGTTTTAGATAGATAACATCTACCTAGATAGATGTTTTTAGGTTGATAGATATAGGATATAATAAGAAAGTGATTTAGGTACAGAACTTGGACTCACCAGGATAGGATAGATAATGGAATATTTTTCCAAGAGTGCCACATAATAATGGACTGGACATTATAAATGTAATTACCTGATAACGCTCAAATTATTCTTACTGTATATAGTTTATTAATGTTAGAGAAAAAGCCATATTTTAAACAAAAGGGAGACATGTAATGGAAGTTTTGGGTTCTTTTAAAATTCAGTTATTTAAATATGTTTTTGTTTTAATTCCAAATGTGGGACTTTAGTTTGGGCTTTAGTTTGTGCACAGCTGATAATTGCCTCCTGTGGGCCATGGTCATTGCCAGCTGACAGGCCTGCCTCGTGTAGGACTCTGTGGGATATAAATACTAGAGCCCAGAAAGATAAGGTATTGCAGAGAAGTTTGCAGAGATCAGAGACGGATGGTGTGGAGGCTTGGGGGAGACAGATAGAGAGGAACGTTTCAACCTAACAGCTTGGAGGAGACTGCTGTGCTTGCTGTGATGGAGATTGGTGTAGCCCCAAAAGAACCCACTGACCCCAAACATCTGGGAGAAGTAAAGGGGTCTGTTCCCCCTCTCCCCACTAAGCTCTCTCTCACTTAGGGTTAAAGGGTTAGTGGTAGGGAGGGAGAGGCTTAAACACCCAGATAAAATAGAGGTTGAAAGCAACCCCGCGGGATCTACTCTGTAGGGACAGCATCCTGTGGACTGGCGTGGCGGTTTGAACGAGAATGTTTCTTATGGACTCATGTATTTGAACACGTGGTCTCTCCTTGGCATTGTTTGAGGGTGCTTAGGACATGTGGCCATGTTGGGGGACGTGTGTCACTGGGGATGGGCTTTGAGAGTATAAAAACTCATGTCATTCCCAGTTTGCTCTCTCTGCTTGCATGCTTCCGGATGTGGCGTCTCATTCTGCTCCGGCCACCACGCCTCCTGCCATCCTGGACTTGTATCCCTCTGAGCCATACACCCAAATAAACTTCCTTAAATTGCATTGGTCGAGATGCCCTCACAGCAAGGGTAAACTATCTACCACAGCTGGGCTCCCAGACTGGATGACACGGACAAAACCGCTGAGTGTGAGGACCCTGACTGCACGTGAACAGTTGGCCCAGGGTCTGCTGTCGATGTCTTCACTGCCATTGTAGACTGTGACCTCAAACTCTGAGCCCAAACACACTTCTTAAAGCTGCTTTTGGCAGGTGTTCTGTTACACAAATGAGGCAAGTAACTGACACAATGAGCTCCTGCCTTCCTTTTCTAGGACAGACTGTTGATGTTCCTGGGGAAGCATCACTTTATAAGGTAAATAAGAAGTCATACCTTTTCACTTCCTTTTTATATTTCAGTAGTATTTTTTGTTTTGTTTTTCCTAGATAGTGCCCTTAGATGCAAACAAAATTAGAAACAATGTTGCGGATGCAGCTCAGCGGCAGAAAACTTACATAGAATGCGAGTCTCTGTGTTTTCATTGTCACCATTGAAGGGGAAAGAAAAACCAGAACTCACAAGGCAATAGGGCATACACTTGCCTATTCTTGTTTCATGAATAATAAAATACTATAATTCAGCAATACTGACTTTTGCTTCCTTTCCCCCTCATTTATATTAGCTCTTTGAGAATTTTTCACAATGTATTTTGATCATATCCACCCCACGTCCCTACCCACCCAGCTTTGTGTTCTGCTTCCACCCCTTTAAAAACCCATTGCATTATTTATGGTTTCTTAAAGCAGCAGAACTGATAGAATGAGTTCACATTTGGGTTATTGGCTTGGTTCACAGGGTGTGATTCTTGTGCATAGTGGTTGTTTCACTTTGGAAAAGCCAGGAATCTGGTACGGGCTCATTCACAGTTCCAGTCTGTGCTGAAGGCCTTCTGAGTTCCTGGAGAGCTGCTTGATTCCAGGCTGCCTTGAGCCTATGGAATCCCAAAGCAAGTGTTGAAGAAATGCCACAGCAACAGGTAGATGAACTTGCTATTACAAGTGAAGGGAAATGGGCAAGAAGCAGAAGGTGCCATCTACATTCCATATCTCTTCTAGCTGAGGTTCCAGCAGATGGTGCTGTCCATGTTTAGGGTGGCTCTTTATGGTCCCTCACAGGAGTGTCCAGCAGCTTGGGGCTTAGTTCATTTCAGATGCAGTCAAGTTTGCAACCATTATTAGCCATCACAACCACCAAGTGCAATTTATACTTCCCAAATGCTCTCCCTGCCTGGAGGCTTGACTTTCTCTGAAACAGCTGCAGGAGTAAACAGTTCTTCAGTAGTACTTGCTTTAAGCCTCTTGCTTAATCATGCATTGTCGCTTTCATTTAAATATGCTGGTTGCTGTAAATAGCGCCCCTTTGGAGTATTACTCAGCTATTCCAGTTTGGGCTGCTTGTTTCCTCCTGGCACCTTCTGGGATTCAGAGACAGTAAATAGTTTAAAAAGCATGTTAAACAAGGAAGTGAGGGTTATAGCCTCCCAGCACTGAGAACCAGTGTTGGCTCTCTCTGTGTTCCTTAAGTGACTCTAAGAGGCAGCATTCTCCAGATGAAGGCAGCTTTGAATGGTTAGAGTAAAAGGGAAGGTGCGCAAAGCAGAATCAGAAGGGAAGAGTGTCAAGTGGGTAGACCGCATTTCAAACTCTTACAGCGGGGCCTCAAATACTTGATTGTCAGAAGGAAGCTTCGTTTCTCCATTTCCCATGGATGCTTCATGCCTCCATGGAGTGCTGAAAATACAGGGATGTGAATTGAGGTTAAAAATAACCTTGGAAATATGGCATGACCTGGTATGTACACTTCTCTTTCATTCATCTGACACTGGAGAGCTCATGCTGAAGGGATGGCATGTAAGCACAGCTGAATTCTTTGTTCTCTAAGTTGGCAGGCAGGTGCCTACATGAGTTAAAGAGAGAACTGGTAACCAAATGAAAAGCTTATTAAATTCTTCGGACTCCTGAAACTCTGCTCAGGTACTGGTATTCAATGGTTTGGATCCTAACTGTCTCCCAAGGGCTCACATTGAAGGCTTAGTCCTTAGCTGATGGAGTTCTTGAGAGCTGGTAGAACTTTTTAAAATAACATTTTTATTTTTATGTTCTTATTCACTTTACATCCAGATTGTAGCCTGTCCCTCCTCTCATCTTGCTCCCTCCATCCCCTTCCCTGAATCTCCCTTCCCTACTCATTTAAGGGGAACCCCTACAACCCACCCCAGCACATCAAGTCACATCAGGACTGAGTGAATTTTCTTCCCCTGAGGCCTGGCGAGGCAGCCCCACCAGTGGGTGGGTGATTATAAAGTAAGTATCAGGGTCCATGTTAGAGACAACCTCTGCTTCCTTTATTAGGGGACCCACATGAAGACTGAGCTGCCCATCAGCTACATCTGTGTAGGGGGCCTAGGTCTAGTCTATGTATGGTCTTTGGTTGGTGCTTCAGTCTCCGCAAGCCCCCCTGGGCCCTGGTTAGTTGGCTCTATTGGTCTTCTTGTAGAGCTCATGACACCTCCAGGTTCTTTTATTCTTCCTTCTATTTTTCTACAAGATTCTCTGTGCTTTGCCCAATGTTTGGCTGTGGATCTCAGCATCTGTTTCACTCAGCTGCTGGGTGGAGCCTCTCAGAGAACAGCTATTCTAGGTTCCCATCTGCAAGCACAGCAGAGTATCATCGTGTCAGGAGTCAGCTGTCTCCCACAGGGTTGATCTTAGGTTGGGCCAGGCATTGGACATTCCCTCAATCTCTGCTCTATTTTTATCCCTGGGCACCTTGTAGGCAAGGTAAATTTGGGGTGGAAGTTTTTGTGGGTGGGTTGGTGTCCCCCATCTAAGGCCTGTCTAATTAGAGAGTGGCCTCTTCAGTCTCCATGACCCCTGCTACTGGAGTCTCAGCTAGAGTCATCCCCACATCCTCCCAGAAGCCTGCCCTGTGGTAGGTCTCCAGCCTTTCGCAGAGATGCTCTCTCCCAGTTTCTCTTCTCTCTCCGGCCCCCTCTTACCCCAGGTCTGGTCTCTGCTCTCATTTCTCTCCGTGCTCTCTTGCCCCTTTTCCTCTCGTCAACCACTTCCACTGTCCATTCTATTCCCCTTCTGAGTGAGATTCATTCTCCACTGGGTCCTCCTTGTTACTTATATTCTTTGGGTCTATAAATTATAGTATGGTTATCCTGTACTATATGGCTAAAATCCACTCACAAGTGAGTATATACCATGCGTGTCTTTCTGGGTCTGGGTTAGAGAGGTGGTAGAACTTTTTGGTGTGTCATGGGAATATTAGGGTTGCTGTCTAGTTTTATGTCAATTTGATACAAGTTAGAATAATTTATGAAGAAAAACAGAACAACACCATAACAAATAAAGCTAAGTTGAGAAAATTCCCCCACCAGATTGGCTTCTGGCAAACCTGTGGTGCGTTTTATTCTTTCTTTCTTCCTATACTTTTTTCCTCCTTCTTTCCCCCCTCTCTCTTTTTATAATTTTATTTATTTATTTTATAATTGTATTTATTAATTACTTTACAGCCTGGTCCCAGCCCTCTTCCTCCTTTCCTCTTAGTCCAACATGCATACCCCTCCCCCATTTTCCTCTCTTTTTCTTTTCAGGGAAGGGGAGGTCCCCAAAGGGGTCTCCAATCCACCCTGACACCTCAAGTCACAACAGGACTAAGCGTATCCTCTCCCACTGAGGCCTGACAAGGCAGCTCAGCTGGGGAAAAGGGGTCCAAAGGCAGAAAACAGGGTCAGAGACAACCCCCGCTCCCATTGTTAGGGGATCCACATGTTGACCAAGCTGCACATCTGCTAGATATGTAGGGGTCTAGGTATGGTGCATTTTTTTGATTGATGATTGATATGGACGGTAACACTCCCCACCACCCCCACGTTTGTGATTCTGAGTACTGTAAGAAGGAAGGTCAGAAAGCAGTGGCCCACTCCTAAAGGAAAGTGACTTTACTCCTCACAGTAGCCATCAGCTGTCAATAGATTCTCCACTAGGAGTGGAGCTAAGGGTCCCCTTCCCAACTGGATAGATCTTGAGTATAATATACTGACTGAAAAAAAATCTGTCTACAAATTGGGCATTGTATGTTGTCATACGAAGTTTTAAAGTGTGTGTGGGGGGGGTTATGTGTGTGGTAGGGGTGTATACATAGGTTGTGTGTGCAGTGTTTGTGTGCAGGCTGGCAGGTGTATGTATGTGTGTGTGTGTGTGTGAGTGTGCCACAGAGTTCATATAGAGGTCAGAGAACATCTCTAGGGCGTCAGGTCTATCAGGCTTACAGAACCTGCTCAGGTTGTTAGGCCTGCACAGGTGCATTCCCTGCTTGTCACAGGAATGGCTGCCTTTGTGAATCCCAGAAGAGGCTCCTGGACTAGCTTCCATCTATTTCTTTTGTCCTGACTTGACTCTTCTCCTCGTTTCTAGAGATTTTATTCTCTCCACGATTTTGAATACCAATTTTGATGTAACTTGAGAACTGTGCTCTGCTTTTCCCATGCACATTTAATCAATGCACAGAAGGGTGCTTCACAAGGGATGATCAAATTTGAAAACCACAATAGGCCAGACATGGTAGGCAGTGCCTGTGTTTAGTCCTAGGACTCAGGAGTCAGAGGCAGGATGATCTCTGTAAGTTTGAGGCCTTCCAGGTCTTCATAGCATGGTCAGCATGGCTATAACTTACCTAAAAAACTGGGAATTGGTAAACCATGTAGATGACGACTTCTGAGGAAGTTGGCTTCTGGGAGCATGGCTTGTTTATTTTGCTCTGGCCTAAAAACAAACAAACAAGCAAACAAAAAACCACCAACCTTTTGTCTGTCTTCCAAGACACTGAAAAGTAAATGTTCCCACTACCATGATCTTCTATCCAAACACATGAGTCTAAGTAACCATGGACTCAACCCTCGGGAACTATAAGCTAAAGAACTCTTTCCCTCCCTAAGTCATTTCTGTCAGGTATTTTGATCATGCTATGAAAAATAATAAATACAGATAACTTAACATGTGTTAGTGGTGATATGTTCCTACAAATATAACAAAATACAGGAGAATTATGTATAAAAGTGATTTCTACATACAGTAGTAAATTTGTGCAGAAATCTGAGTAGATCTGTAGTACCAATGATTGTGCCAATTTTAGTTTCCTGATTTTGATAAAACATTCCACCACCAAAATTTGTGAACCAAAAATTACCCTGCCTACAAGAAGAGTAGGGATTAAGAGGGAACAAAGATTGAGGGAAAGTCCAACCAATAATTGGCCCAACCTGAGACCCACCCCATGGTAGAGAGCCAGCCCCTGACACTAATAATGATGCTCTGCTCTGCTTGCAGACAGGAGCCTAACTTGACTGTTGTCTGGGAGGCTCCAGCCAACAGCAGATGGAGACAGATGCTGGGACAGCATGGGGCGGAGCTCTGCCCCCCTCCCCCGATAAAACATTCATTACCATATTTCCCTCTTGGTTTAGGCTGGGTGATGTGTACACAGGAAATTCCTCCACCTAGAAAAAAGCAATTTGTCGTTAGTTTGTTATTAATTAGAAATAAAAAAAATAGTGGAGAAATGTTAGTTTACTGTGTAGCCCACCTCCAAGAGTGAAGGTAGGCCATGCCAGCGAGAATTCTGCGAACCAGGTATGCAGGCAAGCAGGCAATGCATCCATGCACTCACTGTTGGTCTCCTTCCAGGATGGATTTCATGCATGGCAGGAACTGCTTGAAATTATTCTGGTGTTGCAGAGTGACAGCACAGCCAGTTTCACGGTCATTGCTTGCTCATGAGTTTGTCATGACACAGTTCTAAACAAAGACACTGCACGTCCATTGATATACAAGCATCACACATACTGTGATTCGCAGCATATTATGACAATTACTGGTATGTACATTTACTGCATTGTCCTCTTTATTGTTATTTTAGGACGTACTTCAACTTATAATAAAAAAGTTTACTATGAACTTGTATGTATGTATGCATAGAGCACCCAGACACACGTTTAGAAAGTTTCTTACTGGTATTATTTTCTCTTAAGATTGATAGAATCTTGTTTTGTTCATCTGGTCTAATGATTAATAGGCTATACTAAATAAAGCCTGTGTGGCAGGCTATACTGTCTAGGTTGTGAATATACTTTAGGCTGTTTTTATCCTGAGGAAATCAACTGTAAGGACACACTCTCAGCATGCATCACCATTGCTGAATCATACATGACTATAGTAAGCATTCACTTGCCTACTTCTAAAATGAAGTGTATTGAAACTTTTGCCATGTATCCTAGGATTTGAACTAGAGAGATAGATCTCTAGACTCTGTGTGGATAAAGGAGAGAACTAAATAACTACTTATCAGTTCTCAAGGACAAAGGCCATACTGTAAGAACTAGAATCTAAGCCAACTTGTCATGATGCCAAAGGCAAGTGCCACTGAAGTCTTTTGCTAAATGCAGCTTCCTGGACTGTTTTTATACTGGTAACGTATGCCTCTGAAGTAGGCACTTTCTGATGTTCAGATATTGAAGAACTCTCTTTTTTCAGCCAATCTTCTATTTGAAGCAATTGTTTCTCTGGTTTGTTTATGCTACTTAGAAATGTGAAATTTCATTTATTTTTTGAAATCAAGCCATCTCCAATTTCTAAATAAAAACACTGTTAAATAATGTAAGCTTTCTTGACTCTTCAGATTAAAAGAATGTCACATTCTACAATATACTGTGACATATTTTTTTCCAGGAAATAAAACAATAACTATTATAAAGTCAAACATTGATTTCAGTAACAGCTCATTTTTTTATGCTGCCTTCCCAAATGTTCTGTAGAAGTCCTTCCTAAATCACCGTGGGTTGGGGTAAATCTCATACAAACCCAAGGTTCCAGGACAGGAGCAGACACACTTTGTTTCTTTGTTCACAAGAATATGGGCCTGAGTTGTTGTTTTTCTTTAATTATTATATCTGTTATATCCTGTTAATAAGTCAATTTATTTTAGCCTAAAATTATGGTTTTAAAATCATTTTCTTAAATTATAATTTACAAACGCAACTGGCAGAACCTTGTTGCTGATTCAGGGACAGTAAGGCGAACACGGCTCCCTTCCTTGTTCATGACCTAAATCCTCGCCGTGCTTCATCCGCTGTCATTCTAGACATTTCCAGGAAGAAGTAGCCATGGGAGAAGGTGGGGTTCTCACCTGAAGAACGTGATCTCCAGCTTCCCCAGCACCTCTATCAAACATGAAACCATCCACCAGATTTCTCTCTGTCCAGGGCCTGGGCTCTTACATCAGCAGAGCCTTACTTTGAGGCCCTCAGTTTGCTGAATGAACTTTTGAAGATGCTCCACTGTTTCACTGAGGAAACAGGCTTTACACATTTCATTTGCTCCATTAGAGAAATTCTGGAACACCAGTTTAAGGAAACCACTCTTGAGAACTGCTTCCGTAGCACTTCTGGCATCGAAGTTAAAGGGTCTGTAGCCTTCCTGCCTAGAAGCAAGCACTGCGTTAGGCCAAATACTGCCATCCAACCTTGGTGTAAAGTGAAGTCTTAGGAAGGGCATGCGGTTCTCCGGGACCAGGTAAGTATTCCCCTTTACAAGGTAGCCCTTTTCTGGCCTTAAGAGCAGATAATCTCCCCAGAATGGGACAATTTGAGGGTCAGGGACACAGCATCTCAACTCTGAAATATGGTCTGAGTCAAGTTCTGCACATGTCACAACATAGCGACACTGAATTTCCTCTCCATTAGATTTTGTGACAGCAATTGGATATTTCATCCTTAATTCTGGAAGGACTGGGTTTTTGTTGTTGTTGTTTGTTTTTGTTTTCTTTTTAGCTATTTCAATATCTTTTACCTCAAAATCTTTCAAGATAGAGCCACCTACTTCTTGGAAGTCCTCAGCATATGACAAAGCCATCTGCGGATAGTTCACAATGCCAGTAGTAGCCGATAGACCCCTGCAAACGGTTCCTTCTTTTTCATCCTGCTGGATCAGTCTCAAGCATAGGACTCCGTCCTGCAGGCCTCTCTTATACAGGCCTGAAGCCGGGAATTTCTCCTTTTCAACAACTACTGTTAGCTTGCCACATTGTCTGCAGGGAAGTCCCACGAGGTTACAGTACCCATAGATTAGAGCTGAGCCTTCTACACACAATTTAGCTTTCAGAAATTCTGGTTTATAGTAAATTACACTGTGTATGACACCAGTCCAGTATGACGTCCAGTCTGGTAAAGAGCTAAGTCTTTCTCCTTTTCCATCGCACTGGTTGAAAGTCTGGGATGTTTCAGCATGAGTGTCCTGGCAGTGTCCAGGCAGACTATGCCTGGATCGAATGGGCTGCTGCTGGAGCGTTAGCCACAGCCCCCCGCACAGTAGCCAGGCCCCCTGGACAGGCTGCCCAGAGGAAGACCCCAGCCAGGGGCATCGGCCCAACCGTAGGCACCACACATGTAATACAACGTTGGCCACATGGCCTCACCCCCCTCCTTCCTTCTCAGAGCAACTTTCTGGTCATAGAACATAACTAAATTCTCGGGGGAATAGTTTGAGAGGAAAAGAAGAAATCCTTTTCAATACCGCCTTGTATAAACTGCTTATAATTTCCATGTTTATACTTTTGATAACAGTTCTTTTCCTTTGCACTGAAAATTGCAAGAAAAGCTCTTGATAAATACTGGGAAGGAAGTTGAGAAATTTACTGATAGCGTCCAAAGGGTTAGAGAGATTATTATTTCTGATGTCAATCTCTAAATGAAAGAAGCAAAGCCAGTTAAAAACATCTATGTGGAGGCGTTTTCGGAAACAAGTTGAGACCGGTAAGTGACTTCAGTGTGGGCCTTGAAAGCTGCCGGTGTCTGACTTTATCGTTCTGTCTGCCCAGCATCCTGAGAGCTCTAGAGTACCCAGAGGGTGGCTCTCTCTTGTTTACCCACTTCAGGAATACCCCACAGATTCAGGAAAAGCAGATTCAGGCTCCCCACTGCCACCATTGGCCTTGCAGAGGAAGACACAAGTAAACAGTGGGGTAGGCTCAGCTGCTGACACCGGGCAGGGCAACCGTAACTGCATAATGACAAAAGAGCGGAACAGGAGTTATGTCAGCATGATAGGACCCAGTAAGTCCAAAGCGCAGGCCCATGATGGTCGCATAACAGCCTGGACATCGGCATCTTTCTGGAGTTACACAGGACTCTGCTTGCCCCAGCCATCGGGGAGTTCAACGGGTACCTAAGGAGGGGCGAAATGAATGAAGAGAAAAAGACACGAAGGAGAGCAAGTCTAGGATATTGATCAAGCTCTCAGTTTATTTGAAATTTTTCACACAGCTTTATAGGGAGAAGGCAGGGAGGGGGAAGGGTAGTTTATGGCTGCAGGAGATAGCAGAGTGGTTTATAGTATAGGAGATAACAGGGTGGTTTATGGCAGGAGATAGCACAAGAATGTTAGCTAAGATATCTCAAGATGTTCTAGCCTAAGGAACAGATGTTCTCACAAATCTCTGGGGCATAAGTCTCTCACCCTAAAATTCCTGGTGCAGCTGTCGGTAACTTTCCACTAATTGGCTCTTGGTTCCCAGCATCTGCTCAGCAGGGCCTTGCTGGATCCAGAGTGAATCACAAGTGAAGATATTTACCGTGCAGGTGTGGTAAAGCCAACATTTCCTTATGATAACTACCAAAAAAGTTTAGGAGGTCAGTGCAGTATCACCACAGGGTCCTTGACCACGCAGACAGGACCTGTATCAGGACGTACAGGACTTGGTGATTGTGCTTGGGGGCAGGAGTGCTACCAGATGGGCCATGGGACCATGTGGTGCTTGATGCTAATGGCACTGTGTATGCTTAGTCCTGTGACATGAGCAATCATTGCTGGATTGCTGAAGGTGGCACATGAGAAAGCAGAAATGGAGAAGACCCTGAAAACATTTAGCAGAAAAAAATAGTAACGTGGCAGCAGAATATGATGAAATCAGCTGCAGTCAGGCTGAAGATGTAGAACAAGATGTCATCCCAACACATGCTAAAGCCAAGGAGCCAGAGAATAGCTGTTTCCTGCTGGCCCAGCCAGGGAAGTGATGAGGACGGGGAAGCATAGCTTCTCCATCTTGTCACAGGTGGAATGACAGGACTTGTAACCTGCATTCACTGTGTGGGTCTTGAGCCAGAAATTTCTTTCCTAGGTGCTCATGAGAGATCTGTGACCTCTTTCCAGGACAGTTTGTGGGTGGAAGGGCTAGGTAAACTAGAAATGACCACATTTCTCCTTTGAAGGCAAGAAAACCCCCAGAACTTAGTTCTCTCGTGGCACACTGGAGTCTTAATATTTATTCAATGGAGGGATGAATGAAGAGCTTGCAGTAGTGGGTAATTTGGTTAACTGAGAGATGGTGAAACAAACAAACAAACAAACAGTAAATGAAATACAACACATGATAGAAAGGCTTCATTCATCCTAGCTACTTTTGTGGTCAGCACTGTGCATATGTAGAGTTTCTTATACACGCCCCAAATGCTGAGTTGACTGCTAAAGTGAAGAGACAGCATAACTTTGGTCAGCACCTAGGGTATTTTGGTGCACCGATTAGGGGTAGGATGAACTAAGCTGGAGCAGTATAGGAAAGGAAGTAGTAAGTTAGGATGAGTCTGGAGTGCCACTGAAGGTGGATTTTGAAATACAGAAAACTAGGAGAGATAAGTGTTTTAAAGTACATAATACAAGTAAGCTTACTCTCCTATCTCACCCAGAAGAACCTCAATATAGTGAGCAGAGCACAGAACTTACGGAGAGTGTGTTTAGGCAGTGGTTTCATCAACATGCCATTGACTCTAAACGTGGCAAGAAGGCAGAGCAGCAAGGGTGTGATGAGCAGTGAGACACACTGGGTAAGGAAACTGGACCAAGTGTGGCTGATATGGCTAAGTTATTGGAGCCAGAGTTGGGGAGAGTGATTGCACAAAGTGGAGGGTCAGGCAAGGTGATCAGGGAACTAAAATTCTGAAGGTCATACCATGTGCCTTACATACCGATAGAATTTAGGTTATCTTTATCCAAAAGAATAATTTTTAAAACACCTCTCACCAGCAAATAATTAAAAAGTCAGTGAAATAATCACACAGAGTAATATCAGAGCCCTTCTATTATAAAGCCATTTAGTCTTGTGGAAGAAACTTAGTGTTTCTGAGCTTTTGTTTTCCTGTCTGTGAGAATGAGCTGAGAACTGTCCCTGTTGTTCTGGATGACTCTAATATTTTACAAGTTGCCACATGTTCAGAGAGTAAGATAGCATCAACAGGGAACTTCTGTATGGCCCTGATTCTAGACCAGGAAGTTCCTGAGACCCTGTAATTTTGAAACCATGTCATTCTCCTACAGGTTTTGGATCTTCTCTGGGTCTGCCCTGGCTGCCTAAATGTAACTTAAAGAGGTGTTAAAAAAAAAAACACCTGTGATTGCTTTTATTCTTTGAGAATTTCATTCTACCTATACAATGTATTTTGATCATATTTGCCTCCAGCTACTCCTGGGTCCCCTCACCCTACTCTAACTTCATGTTGTCCTTTAAAAAATAGTGTGTCACCATCTACTCTAGGACATGGAGAAATCAAATTGGTACCAATCTGGAATCTTCAGCCCTACTGACTAGTTTTAATAGCACCAGAATGTTCTAGTCATGATATGAGAGAAAGAAAGTTGCTGACACTGTGACCCACTTATGAAAATTGCAAACTACAATAATGAGTAGCCTGCAAAGATATGTCCCTAGGTGCAATAGGGACATAAATTTTATGTGGGTAACCAGCCACTTTCTGATTTCAAGACTACTTCATAAGATGGAATTCATGCCTGGTCCTGTCAATTGAGCCAACCGCCGAGGCTGGCTAGGTGGTAGGACCCAGAGGCTATCCTAATAACATTCTGCTGAATAGACATGTTGATAAATGCCTCCTAAGTGCTTGTGTTTTTACCCATAGATTATTGTAACTCTCATTCCTCATTTGAAGTTGAATTCTTTACTAATAGCTTAGTCTCCTTCTTCTTCTTCTTCTTATCATCATCATCATCATTATTATTTTGATGGTCCACATTTGCAGATGTGTAGCCATTTCAGGAACACCTGGTCCCACTGACAACCTGTTTAAATTTTTATAAAATTTTATGATATTGATATATAATATATTTAACAAATCTTTTCTTTATCTCTACAAGGAGGATAAAAATTTTAAAAAATATTGTAAAGCAAGATATTATCACAACTTGGGAGGAAAATGCCTTTAAGTCTTTGTTACCTGTCTCAGAGTTATCCATTCTTTCTTCTATTAGATGTTGATTTGTCAGTTGTGGTAGAAAATATGTAGATTCCATGTGGCTTCTCTCTAGTTATAGGAACCGGGATAGTTCAGTGGGCAATCTGCTCTCAATAGCTCTCAGATGCTAGAGACATAGAATCAGACAATGTTTCAGTGCTCCTTAAGAATGCTTTAACTTGGAATGGTGAGGCTGGATTCATCCATTAAAATGGCAGCGATTCCCTGAGTGCTGTTTTCAGAACTGTCCTGAGTGATAGGGTATACAGTTATGAGCAAAGTAAAGTTCTTGTTTTTATTTTGGAAAATGACCTTTAATCTTCTTTTCCAACCAGAAAATCTGATTTATCAGTTCCATTTGATAAAACTTTGGCTCTGCCAGATTTTTTTTTTCCTTTCTTTTTTTTAACAATACTGATGGCAGTCTCAGGTCCCTAAGGACATTTGCTTATCACAGTGAAAGCAACTGAAGTGTCTGGATATTACCCTGAGAGGAAGGAGGCTGCTCCCTGGGAGCTGTTCTGGGTCCTGAAAGTAGCCTGTGAAGAAGGCTGGCTCAAGGTCTCTATTCTTGAATAAACACATATTGATTCACATTCTTTCTTTGTTGTTGTTTTTTTGATTATTTTTGTCTATTTTACTGTGTCCTCTATCGTCACTATATACTAAAAATCTGTTCTAGAAGCAAGATTGAGTAACCATACTCATATCTGACAAGGTAGACTTGAAGCCAAACTTAGCCAGAAATGATTAAGAATGCTACTATATATTAATAAAGAGAAAACTCATCAAGAAGAAATACTAATTATAAGAATGTGTACATTGAGTATTGGTGCACTTACTTTCATGAAACAAACTTGAAGGCATAGGCTGGTCCAGATATAGTAACAGGCTCCAACACCCATCACCATCAACAAACAGGCAGATCATCCAAAGGAAACCCAGCTTTAAACTACACTACAGCTCATATAGGCTCAACTGGCTTCTATGGAATATGCCATCCAACCTCTACAGAGTGAATATCTTCTCAGAAGCCTGCAAAACATTCTTCAAAATAGTTCACAATTTGGACCACAAAACAAGTCTTAACAAGCCCCAAACTGAAATAATTTCTTGTGTTGTATCATGTCATAATGGAATTAAACTAGAAGTCAACAGCAAGAGAAATGTATAGAGTGTATGCAGAAATATACAAACATACTGAAGTTGAAAACACAACTTTCAATAATTAACAAATCATAGAAGAAATCAAAGAAAAATTAAAAATTTCCTAGAGTCTAATGAAAAGTGCAAACACTATGTATGTAAGTAAGTCCAGCATTGTGGATTATCAAAGATTGAGTAACACACTTTTGAGCATCTATCTATCTATCTATGCTCAATATTTAATATATATATTCCATATATACACATAGCCCAGATGTGTGATAGGCCCTTGTAAATACTCTATTTACCTAAGAACATATTTCCCAGAGCGTATCCCTATTTATAAGTGAGGTATAATATTATAATAAACATCAACATACATACCACTAAATGAACCATATACTACAAATTTTGTCATATATTTTTCCAAGTTCCATCTTAAAATAAAAAATAATGCTACAGAAATAAAAAAGTAAATAATATGTTAAAAGTTCAGATCTGCATGTATTGCAGTCTACTCTTTGGGACATCTGAAATGGCTACACATTATTCTGTTGTAGGTGTAACTTCTTATATGTTAAATATTAAATGCTGTAGACCTCACATCTTAAAAGAGGTACAAGTTACATGCAAATGGTGACAATGAAAATTTTAATAACCAGCTCTTAATCTATCATTGAGATCAAGAGTATTAATATGTCAAAAACAATATGTTCATTTTAATTAAAAAATGAATTATCTCTTTTGGTCCCAATTTTGGATCTATTGTCACTATGAATTATCTCTTTTCTCATCTTCATATGTTTCTAAATTACTTAATGTTTTTGATAATACAATTATATTTTAATTAAAATATATTTGAAAAATAAAAGTGTAAGATAAATAGAATTAAAAATAGAAAAAATCAATGTGGCTCACAGAAAGTGATAGTGGTACATGCTAGGTAACTGCTGGTCATCATCAACACACATTCACTTCCCCATGCTCCCCTACAACCCACACACACACATACAACACCCATACACATCTACACACCACACATACATACACACACACACACACACCACACATACACACATACCACACACATTCACAGACACACACCACACACTCACACCACACACACTCACACACATACACACACACACACACACACACACTTTCTCTAATCTTTAATGTGATTTTAACATGGACAGAACAACTGTGCTGGTATAGACAGGGTGTTTACAAAGAGGTATCTTTTTCATCATTCTGCATGCCCCTAAATAAAGAACAGTAAACAGATTTCATCATTTAAAATTTTTTTATTTATTCACTTTACATCCTGATCCTAACCCCTCTCTCCTCTCTTCCCAATCTCACCCTCCCTCCATCTTTCCCTATCCCCCTTTCCTTCTCCTCAGATAAGGTAGGCCCTCCTCCTCTCCCCCTCCCCCAACATATCAAGTCACAGAGTTCTGGAGAGGCAGCCCTGCCAGGGGGAAGTGATCAAGAAGAGGCAGCAAAGTTCGAGTCAGAGATAGCCTCTGCTCCATTTACTAGGGGACCCACTTGAAGACTGAGCTGCCAATCTGCTACATCTATGTATCCAGTCCTCCAGTCCGTGGATGGTCCTTGGTTGGTGGATCAGTCTCTGCAAGCTTCCCTAAGCCCAGGTTAGTTGGCTCTGTTGGTCTTCTTGTGGAACTAATGTCACCCCTGGATCTTTCTATTTTTACCCCTACTCTTCCACAGGACTCCCTGTGCCCTTCCCAATGTTTGGCTGTGGGTCTCAGCATCTGTTTCATTCCACTTTTGGGTAGAAACTCTCAGAGGACAACTATGCTTGGCTCCAATCTGCAAACATAGCAGAGAGAGATGAGGGTTGATATCAGACTGGGATTGCTGAGGAGGGAAGTCGGAGGGCATGCAGAGAGAAGAGAAAGCTGGGGCTTCTCTGTGGCAAGCAGGAGACCTGGAAGGCTCCTGGAAGGATGTGAGGGTAACTGTAGCTGAGACTCCTAGTAACAGGGGTCAGGGAGACTGACACAGCCACCCCCTAACTAGACACAACTCCTAGGGTAGAAAGGGAAACACCAACCCACCCACAAAAACTTTGACCCAAAATTTACCTTGCCTACAAGATGTGCAGGGACAAAAATAAAGCAGAGATTGAGGGACGCTTCAACCCATGACTGGCCCAACCTGAGACTCACCCCATAGGAGACAGCCAACCGCTATCATGACTAATGATACTCTGCTCTGCTTGCATTCAGGAGCCCAGCATAGCTGTCCTCTGAGTGACTCCACTCAGCATCTGATGGAAACAAATGCAGAGACCTACAACCAAACATCAGGTGGATCCTAGGGTATCATGGGCTGGGTCATAGCTGTTTTGGCGGCTGTTTGAAATGCAAGTCTCAGCACAGGAAGACAGTTTTTTCCAGGCCTTCCCTTGGAGACAGGGAAGGATTTGCAAGTCCATTCGCCTTTTGTTTAGTGACAGCAGGTGGGAGAGCTTGTTTGAAATATCAGCTCTGCCTCACTTCCTTGTAAAAATTAACCCATTGTGTTAGTTGTTTGTTTAAATAAAGAAAGCTGGCTGGCCTCGTGGCTTTTCGGGCAAAGAGCATATTGATGCTATAGGGCTCATTGGAGCCACGAGCAAGGGCCAGAAGCCTCTCCGAACATAATATGTGTAGTGTACATTATTAATTTCAATTCTCACTCCCGACTCAGAACCCCGTTCTGCTCTGCTGGCGGGCTCCGGCAGAATTGGCGCCCGAATGTGAGGCTTGAGATACAAGGATAAAGTGAAGGACACTGCTGGATTGTTTTCGAGCTCGAATCTATAGTTGAAGGAGCGGTGAGTAATTCCGAGAATAAAGAATGGGACAAGGCAGTAGCCTAGTGTTTTTTGTATGGAACTTAATTAAAGGTAGTCTGTATAAGAAACAGGAAACCGAGAAAGTTAAACTTTCAGGCTCAGAGAAAAAGAAGTTAGAAAAGTGTCAGCCTTCAAGGCAAAATTATATTAGGCCATCGACTCCTTCAGAGGAGACGTATTTCTCTCCTGACGACAGTAATTACTTGTCAAAAGAGGACTTTGCAAATGACTCAGATCCTAATGAGGTTTCAGAGATAGAAGATGAACCAAATCAGTATTTTCCTGAGAGATACCCTCCAATTCAGGCTATGCATGTTAAAAGGCATAAGCCTTGGCAAAAAGAAATTAAAAGATTGGAATGTGGCTTGGAAAAAATAAACAG
>CM053762.1:2028324-2083505 GCA_028658305.1 Pachyuromys duprasi | reverse complement strand
GTGAATTCCGTCCTGACTGAGAATGAAAGTCTGCAAAGCTGTGAGACTCACTCTTTTGTCTCATTCTGCTCCTGGGAGAAGGTGTCATGCAAAGAGAGAAACCTCTTATCCAAAGGACTAGACTTGATTGCTCCGTTAATAGGGACAATTCTCAACAAAAACAGGAAGAATAAAAGGAAAGACTAACTTTAAAACTTTGTTTTGACTCTGGTTTTCAGCAAACCAAAACAAACTTGCTCCAGAAATCCTTGGGAAGTTCTGTAACTGCCTATGTAAGTTCTCCTTTTGCTCTGTTATTTGGAAAAGTTAATGTTCCCTGCCTACATTGTAAACCAACACTGTATTTGTAAGCTTTCAAACTGTTCTGACAGAATTTTGCATTGGTTACTGTAAATGTCTTTTCAGACTTGATATTTACACGAAGAGTTTTGTGTTAAGTCACTCTTAAGGTGTGTTATTTTGGACTTGGCTTGCGATGGGAGGTGAGCTATCAATAACAATAGAAGTGCCTGGAAGCCTTTTAGAATGTTTAAGCTGAGCTGATCTGCATTTGACACTGACCCTCCCACATTCCTTCCCTAGCAGAGGTTGGGTAGCCAATGATGGGTAAGATTTCTCCAGGGATTATTCGGTTCAACAGGGCATAAATGATAAAAATCATATGCCAAATTATAGATATGAATACTCCGTTGGGAGAAACAACCTAAGACAGGCACAATCTTCTGCTCCATAACTCATAAGTTATGGTCTTATAAATATCTTTTTTAATAACTATAAATGGGGGAATTGTCATGGGCTGGGTCATAGCTGCTTTGGCGGCTGTTTGAAATGCAAGTATCAGCACAGGAAGACAGGTTTTTTTCCCAGGCCTTCCCTTGGAGACAGGGAAGGATTTGCAATTCCATTTGCCTTTTGTTTAGTGACAGCAGGTGGGAGAGCTTGTTTGAAATCTCAGCTCTGCCTCACTTCCTTGTAAAAATTAACCCATTATGTAAGCTGTTTGTTTAAATAAAGAAAGCTGGCTGGCCTCGTGGCTTTTCAGGCAAAGAGCATATTGATGCTATAGTGCTCATTGGAGCCACGAGCAAGGGCCAGAAGCCTCTCCGAACATAATATGTGTAGTGTACATTATTAATTTCAATTCTCACTCCCGACTCAGAACCCCGTTCTGCTCTGCTGGTGGGCTCCAGCACTAGGGAGTCTCGTGCAAGAGTACAGAAGGACCCAGAGGAGACAGGAGCTCCACACGAAGACCAACAGAGCCAACTAACCAGGGCCTAGCAGGGCTGTGGAGACTAAGGACCATGTAGGGACTGGACCAAGGCCCTTGCACAGATGCAGCTGATGGGCAGCACAGTCTTCATATGGGTTCCCTAGTAAGGGAAATGGGGGCTGACTCTGACCTGACTCTGTTGCTTGCTTTTTGATCACTTTCCCCTAGTGGGGCTACCTTGCAAGGCCGCAGGGGAAAAGGATGCACTTAGTTCTGATGCAACTTGATGTTCTGGGATGGTTGAATAGGGCTCCCCTTCTCTGAGGAGTGGGGTAGGGAGAATAGAGAAAACAGGGAGGGAGGGGGATGGGGAGGAGAGGAGGAAAGGGAATATGACCGGGATGTAAAATGAATAAATAAAATAAAATAGTGTCAAGGTTGGCTGTCTCTTATGGGGTAGGTCTCATTTTGGGCCAGGCATTGGTTGGACATTCCCTCCATCTCTGCTTTATTTTTATCTCTGCACATCTTGTAGGCAGGGTAAATTTTGGGTCAAAGTTTTTGTGGGTGGGTTGGTGTGCCCCTCATTTCACTAGATGTCCTGTCTAGTTAAAGGGTGTCCTCTTCAGTCTTCCAGGAGTCCCAGCTAGAGTCATCTCCATATCCTCCCAAGAGCCTACAGAGATGCACCTGCCCATGGTTTCCCTTCTCTCTGCAAGCCCTCTGATTTTCATCATTTTTGTAATCAGCATTGCTGTATTGACAATACCAGTGCCTAGTATATACCATAGCATCTTCCTGACTTCACATCTTCAGCACTGGAAGGACCACAGAGTCACAAAATCTCTGGGAAATGGCCCCAAGTAAAAACAGTTTATACTTTATGTTCTCAGTTTCAGACTTATGGTTTGAATAAGAACTTTTTCACTGTAAAAACTGCAAAAAATAGTGTGCAAAATAAGAAAGTTTCAGAGGATATTTGAGAAATTTATTGACAGTGCCAAGACAGTTGGGGAAATTCTTACTTCAGAGTACTTTAGAATTACAAGAAAATCAGATTTAAGAAACCATGTGAAAGCATTGCAATCACTGAGGCATTTCTGAGAGAAAAGCAAGTCAATGTAGCATTGACTCTCAACATGTCTCACTAAAGCAGGGCCCATTTAGTCATTCTCTGCTTTCTGACAGCTCAATGGTCTTCTGTGGGCTGTCTGTACATTCGTCCTCTTCAGGAGTGTCTTCCAGAGCCCTCTGAAGAACCATTTTGAGGGAGCGATGCTGCCTATGCTGCCTGAAAGAGCCAACAAAGAAGTAAATGATGGGGTTGGCACCACTGTTCACACAGGACAGGATGGTAGTAATGCGGTAAATATGACAAAACGGTTGATGCAAATGGACTTCAAGCCAGTATAACAGGAACAAGTAAATCCCAAGAGGCAGGCCACAGATGAGGAAGACCATCACTGTGAGTGTGATAGTGACATACAGCCTGGTCAGTGGCTTCCGCTGGGAACCACAGAAGATCCTGACCAGCAGGGCCAGGCTGGACCCAACGAGAAGCACAAATAAAAAAATCAGAAATGCAGTTACAATAAAGTCAACATTTTTCCACAAATGATGAGGAACCTCATTCAGGAATCCTGAGAAGTACCATTCAAGGATGCTCATCAGAAAGGACAGGACCCAGATCAAGGTACATATGACAGCCGACGTGTTTTTTGGGCGGTGGTAATAGTACCAGATCGGCCACAATACAGACAGGCAGCGCTCTGTGCTGATGGCGCCGAGCACACTCAGGCCTGAGATATAGGGAATGATTGCTAAATTGCCTAAGATTTCTTTGCTTAATTTATGGGCATAGATGCCAAAGAAATCAATGACCCTTAGCAGGGAGTCCGTAAAGTTGCAGCAGAGGAAGAAGGAGTCTGCCAAAGCCAGGTTGAGGATGTAGACTGAGATGGCTTTCCTGCGTATGCGGAACCCCAGGAGCCAGAGCACAATAACGTTTCCTGCCAAGCCAACCAGGGAAACGACGAGGGCCAGGACATGCAGGCTCAGGATTGGACTGCAATTTCGATTCTTGGGCTGGCCAGTTTCATTCACTGGTGTAGATTCTGTGTTGTGGGATGAGATGGTTAGATTCATGCTCACAAATCTTCCAGTAGTGACCCTGAAAATATAAACCATATTTGAGCATCTTAACATGGTCCCTTCTTCTCAGAACCATAATGTTACATAGATATTGTTGTCATCATTCCTAAATAAATTCTAAATAAATTCATTTATAAATAAAAGGAGAATAACATGACTGCATGTCATGTCACCTATAAAGAGTTGGTGTTCTGGACTGTGGATTCAAACCCAGAACTTGCTGACTGTACAGCCTGAATTATTCTTCCTGTGTGTAACTCAGAAACTCTACATCACATGGAAATAACCCATGCAATTCTACATCATATCTATAATAGTCTATGAGACAAACTTCTCCCTGATCTGCTTTCTCCCCTCAGGATCTACTGACAGCTCCAGGAAGGGCAGGAACAGAGCCCAAGAGGCTGTGGGGGTAGTTCTTGAAGACAGGAGTGCTTTCTGTATTCTCCAGGGTTTAACTTTTTGTATGTCATAGTGTGTCCTTTTATTTTAAGAATGTAAATTTAAAAATCACATTTAAAAACTGTGTGTGTACGTGTGTGTGTGCATCCTTGTAGAAATCAGAATAGAAGGCTGTAGGTCTCATCACCTAACGGGGGATTGAACTTAGACCATCAGGCTTGGCAGCAAGTGCTTCTGCCCACTAAGCCATCCTATCAGCTTACATTGTGGCATTGCTCTTTCCTTGTTTGTCTTTCAATGAGTGGAAGAAAAATTGAGGTTCCTTCTAGCTGTAGACAATTTGGATTAAGTGGAGAGTATAAATTAAAATAAATGAAAAGAATCAATATAGATCTTGTTTATTGAAATTACCTTTATAGATAGGTCTATATATTTTGGAATGATGTCTATGCCCAAGTAATTGAATAGCTTTGTTATGAGAATTCAGGATAATTTCAGCTAGCATCTAGAAACATTTTGCTATACAGTGTGAGTTTAGGGTTTGGGCTGGAGCTGAATTTGTTTATCAGTATAGAAGATGAAGTGGTAAGTTAGAGTGAGGTCTGTATAATATTATAAGAGGATATTAAAACAACAGTGGAAGAGTGTTACGAGTATGTTGTGCAGAGGAAGATGATGCAGCCAGCCTTGATGAGACCTGATAAGTTAGGGTCAAATAAAAGTGGAGGAGGTCCTCGCCCAATCAGGGAACTAGGGAAAGGGCATAGGGGGAGAGAAGGGAGGAAGGGTGGGACTGGGAGGAGATGAGGAAGGAGGCTGCAGCAGGGATACAAAATGAATAAATTGTAATAAATAATAAATAGATAAATAGATAGATAGATAGATAGATAGATAGATAGATAGATAGATAGATAGATAGATAGATAGATAGATGGTATGTTGTGAAGTGCATGATATAATCTAATTCCTGTCTCTCTAAAGCTATCTCAAATAAAGTTCATTTTCAAATGAAAGCTTTTGCATTAAAAGAGTATATTGATTAAGGGGGTATAAAAGTGAACTGTTTAAACTGGGAGAGAGCGTGCGAGAGGCAGATACTAAATAGAGAAAGAGAAGAAGACAGCTCAGCTCTGGGGGAATAATACCAGGTCTCAGGAGGAAAGAAACCAAGACACAAAGTCCTCAATACAAAAACTGCTGCTTCTGGTGTGTGGTGAGGTTAATCATCATGACAGGAGCACGCTGTGTAGCAAAGGAGCTCGCTCAGTGGGGCAGGGAGCAGAGACGGGGCCCTGAGCTGCATCCTACCTTCCTTCCCTTTTGTTACATTTGGGCACTCAGTGTTTTGAATGAAACCATCACAATCCTTCTTGGGCTTTCTGTGTTGATAGTAGATAAAAATCACAACACCAGCAGGAGATGTTCAGACTTCTCCAAGTTTCTTAAGGAAATCTTTTCTTGACCTGTGTCCACCTCAGACATGTCCTTTAAGGTGTCCTGGAGAGTCAGCTTTGCCGACTGCCACTGCTCTTTTGGATGCTCTTGCTGGAGAGAGGTTCCAAAGAGAAGCAGAAGGTGGCTTGATGCTGGTAATAGACAGGATGCAAGCAATGCTAAGGTAATTTGAAATCATAAAGTTAACCTAAATGAACAGAATGCCAGAAACCGTGTCAGAGGGCAGGATGCAGAGGAAGACCCACTGCGAGCTGTGGGGCAGGTCAAGGCAGCTTGCTCAGCAGCACCTGTTGGGAATCGCAGAGAGTCCTGTCCGGTGAGGCAGGATGAACTCAGCCCAACAAACATGCGGCCATGCGGTAGTGCGGAAGTGCACGGTGCAACACCAGTGAAGGCGGTGACCTGGCAGAGTGCTCAGCAGCAGAGGCGTTACGCAGAGCAGGGCCCGGGCACACCTAATGCATCTTGTGGCTGTAGCGGCAGCACAGGTCATGCATAGGCAGGAAGTGGCGCTGAGTGTGCCGAGTGTGTTCAAGCCTGCGATAGCCTCTATAGGAACAGCTGATCACAATGAGCAAGTCACCGAGACCAAGGTAGTGGTGGAATTAAATATGTAGGTGAGTTAAGCCAGGGAACCTACAACGATATGGCCCAGGGAGAGGAAGGTGTCCTTCCAGGTTTCAGGGAATGATGGAGAGTGTGTCCCTGTGCATGCCGAAGCTCAGGCTTTAGAGCATGATAGTATTTGAAACAGGGCAGTGATGATGACTTACAAGTTTCTCAGCACAGGCACCTTGTAGACACATGGGTGTCTTAGTTAGGATTCCTTTCTTTTTTTTAAAGGAGAAACACACACACACACATATAATGTGTGTGCATTTATTCATTCATTCACTTTACACCCCCTATCACAGCCCCTTCCCTTTTTGTCACTGTGATAAAAGACCACTTCCAAGGAGGAGGACAACACACACTCCTGATGAGCTCTGATAGGCTGGGTCAGAGGGCAGGGGGGAGGACCCTCCCCTACCAGTGGACTGGGGGAGAGGCATGGGAGGAGACGAGTGAGGAGGCTACTGCTGGGATACAAAGTCAATAAATTGTAATAAAAAAATAAATTTAAAAAAGCCACCATGGCTAAAAGCAAGTTTTGGGGAGAAGGGTTTATTCCAGCTTACAGCTGTCAGGTCACGCTCCATCAGGGAGGGGAGGGAAGTGCCTGGGGGCAGGAACTGAAGCCGAAGGCCATAAAGGGTGCTTACAGGCGTGTTTGTTCCTTATGGTTTGCTCGGCCTGTTTTTTGTCTTGTTTCTTTTTGTTTTGTAGCACCCAGGACCACCAGCCTCAGGGTGGTGCCACTCACAATGGGCTGGGCCCTCCCCCATCAATAATAATAATAATTATTATTATTAATAATATATTATAATAATAATAAAATGTCCCGCAGACTTGTCCACAGACCAGTCAGGTGGGCTCCCTTTTCCCAAATGACTCTGTCTTGTGTTAGGTTAACATAAAACCAGGCAGCACAGTAGAGAAATGCTCGTAGGTCCAGTCACTGCTGAAATGTGGGTTCCCCAGCTGAGTTTACGGGAACCTCCAGCAGCCCCCCCTGGGAACACAAGCATGGCCTCAATCTCAGGACCACCATAGTGGCACTGGAATTACTGCCTCTGTGTCACAGGGGAGGAAGCAGGCACAAAATTAAGTGTTTTTAAAAGATGGGATGCCTGCACTTTGGATTGGCCCAGTTCCTGTGGGCACTAAACACCATCTTTCCTCTCCTTTACCGACAGGGGACTGTTCTCTAGGCTTGTCAGTCAGCTGGCCAGGAGACTGCTAAGGTGGTAGAAGGAACGGCAATGCACTCCTCTTCACAGGAGTTTCACCCTCCGTGCGGCCATCTCTGAGCTCCCTGAGGTGGTGCAGTTCAGCCTGTCTGCTTCTCTGAGCATAACTTTCTTTCTTTTTCTTTTTTTTTTTTTATATCTCATTTTCTTTTGGATGTGGGCCAAAAGCCCAAACTGGCTTTTCCTGACCCTCTGTACCTTCTCACTCTGAAACCCACATTTCCTTCCACCATGGAGTTTCTTTCCAACTTCCATTGCTGGATACGCCAGTTTTCTTTGGACCTAGCTGAAAAGGCATGGCTTTTTCTCTTCCTCTTCACCTTCTCCCTCCTTCCGGCAGCTGCCCATGTTTACAGCATGCCCACTCTGTTGTTTTGCTTTGAAATTCTAATAAAATTGTCATTTAGCTTCCTTCTTTATCTGCTTTTACAATATCTTTTTTGGGGGGAAGGGTTTTTAAATTCTTTTATTATTGAGGGAACCCTGATTTCTCCCATAACGCAAGGACTTATTTTAGCTTGGCTGAGCATGTAGAATTATTTTTGCACGTAGCTTGTGTGTGTCTGTGTGGGTAGGCTGGGTTGGGGTAGAGTGGCAGAGGGTTCTATATGAGTTTGGGCTGAAGTGCTCAGCTACATAAAGGACAAAGGAAGGAGGGTGAGGTCTGAGTGCTAGGCAATTAAAACAAAACAATGAAAGGAAGAATTAATTGGTGTGGTGCGAAATAAGCCACATGAATGGATTCCATTCTCTCTCCCGGAAGATCTGTAGTGGTATTTACTTAGCAGGGGAAAGCCTTTGTTTGAGAGGAGTCTTTTGAGGGCAATAGAAGGGTAGGGCTTAAAATACAAAGAGATACTACCCACACACACCCTAACTGTAGAAATAGCAAAAGGTCTGAAATGAACAAGTATTTTCGGCTCTGTTGCTCGCCTTGTGGAGCTCTTGTCCCTTCCGAGAGGTCTTACTATCTCCCCTTTCTTCCGTAAGATTCCCTGCACTCTGCCCAAAGATTAGCTAAGAGTCTCAGCATCTGCTTTGATACCCTGCTGGGTAGAATCTTTCAGAGGCCCCCTGTGGTAGGCTCCTGTCCTGTTTCCTGTCTTCCCCTACTTCCGATGTCTATTCTGTTTGCCCTTCTGAATGAGGATTAGGCTTCTTCCCTAGGGTCCTCCTCATTATTTAGCCTCTTTAGGACTATGGATTTTAGAATGTTTATCCTATGTTACATGGCTAATATCCACTAATAAGTGAGTATATACCATGTGTGTCTTTCTGTTTCTGGTTTACCTCACTCATCTTTTCTAGTTCCATCAATTTCTCTGCTATTTTCTTGCTTTTAATTGCCGAATGATATTCCATTGTGTAAATATACCACAATTTCTATATCCATTTTTTGGCTGAGGGACATCTAGGTTGTTTCAGATTCTGGCTATTCTGAATAAAGCTGCTATGAACATGGTTGAGCAAATGTCCTCGTTGTATGGTTGAGCCTCTTTTGGATATATGCCCAGGAGTGGTATAGCTGGATTTTGAGGTAGCACTATTCCCAATTTTCTGGCTAGACATGTATTTTCTCTTTCAGTTCTTTCAACAGCCAAAGAGGTAAGAAATAACATTTTTCTCAATTTTTAGAAGATGGGTTTGGAGCAGAGAGGGTGAGTGATTTGCTCTCACCCCTGTGGGTGGAGCCCAGTAACCTAGCCTCCCACAGTGTCCTTTCTTCTGCCCAGGCCTACAATGCTAACACTACAGAACTATTTTTTAAATATTTAGAGGAGAGAACAGTCCAGGGTTGATCTTCCAGCTAAACGCAAGCTTGACATAAAAATTATGGGTTAAGTAAAATCTAGCAGAAATAAACTCAGGGAAGCAGTGAAGTAAGTGAGTATGGGTAGAATTCGATTAAGGACAGACGTTCTGCTCAGTGTCTCTCCTCTGCCTCACAAAGTAGACATGGCTCCCTTCAGAGGATACACCTAGAAAGGAGGTTCCTAATAGACAGAGGATACATACTCCTATTAGGGTACAGAGAGCACTATGAAGAGAATATAGTTTTTTAAGACAAGCTCTCAAAGCCTGAGTTGGCTGGAAGATATGGGAAGGAAACTGGGATCCTCCAGTTTCTGTTGTCTGGACACAGTGCCCTTCACTTTGAACATGTGGTTTTAGAGTCTCTGGGAGACACCACCAGAAAACTGGAGGGAGGGAGACAAGAGAGAGTTGAGTTTTTGGCTCCTAACTCTTGACCTGTGATGCAATGAGCTGACAACGATTCTCCATGGGCATGGTTGTCCTTTTCTGCTGTTACAATTCTATATTTGTCTTATTCTCTCTCTGAAAACTGCTGTTTCCCTGGCTATGTATGGGGTTAGACACAGTGCTCTACTATTTTGTCCCTTAAGGTGATTCATTATGCATTGTCAGGATCCCTTAATCCTGTCTGCTAACAGCCAACTTAAGGAGCATGCCTCAAATATTTCAATTTGTGTTAACATTTTTTTTCTTTTGGCACATTTCAGGTCTCAGATATGCAAAGAAGAGTAATATCAGAAAACAAATAAAACAATGAAATCTGTTTAATAGCAGCCAGTCTGGGAAAGAAGGTCTAACTGTGATTCCAACCCATTCTCCCCTTTTATTTATTTTCGAGACAGAGTCTTTCCATGGAGCCCAGGCTGGGCTACGGCTTACTGGGTAGCTCATGCTGACTTCAAGCAAATGTGACCACCCCCCCCCTTCTTCATTTTCTCAAGTACTGAGATCAAGGGAGTGTGTGACCACATCAGCTTTCACCTTGCCTCCTAAATAAATGCAAGATGCATCATTCTCCCAATGACAACACATTTGAATAACTGGAATAAAAGAAGGGTCAATGGTCTTGGTAACCTTATTGAGATCCCCCAAATTCAAGGTTGCTGACACTGTCTCCTTCCTTTTCTTGAAGGGATTCCTTGTGATCCCTGCATGCAGCTTTTCAGTATGGAGACAGAAGGATATGAACATAGACAAAAATTCTTGACAAACTCTGGAAACAAACATATCTTTACACAAATCCTCACCTTTCTTCCAGTGTTCTGTCAGGAGTCGGAGAGCTGATTTGTGCTGAATGCAGAGAGTCTTCTGGAGTTGAGGACGCTAGCGCATCCTTTTATGTCTGCTACTGAATGCCTGTAGGAGCTTTAGTAAAAGCTAGTGACCAAGTGAGGCTAACTGAGGTGGTGGGAAGCCCGTGTGATTTCCTGAGCAAGGGCCGTGGATTAATACCAAATCAATGGGAGACACAATTCTTCGCAGAGATATTTCTGGATGACGTCCCAGTTTCCACTCATGCATGAGCTTCTCCCGTACCACCTTATCGGGTATCCCTTCCCCTCCGTAAGTAGTGCCATTCTGAAGCTGTAATTACTAACTTTGAGCCTAGGCAGTAGCAATGTTATGTAAATTGAGCTGCTTCTGAGATTTATAACTAAAGTGTATTATAGTGTCTCTAGAAAATCTTCATGGCTCAACTTTCTGTTTTGTTTTTTCCTGTTTTCTTCACCTAATATTAATTGATTTGCAGGTGCCCTTTTTTGGTAATTGACAGACAAGCACAAGCAAATTAAACTAGTCCCATTCTCCAGCTGCCACACTTGTGCTTTCTATCTTCATTGCTTTTATTATCTCTGAATAGTAAAGTTATATTTCTGTTTTTAGTATTCATGTTGAAAGTTGAATCAACTGAATTCCCTTACAAAATAGAGTTCAATGTGCTTAGTGTATACTCCTTCCTCTCTCCAATATATGAAATTTATTATTTATCTATTTTGTGCAGTGTTAATGTTAATATTTACAAGGGTTATCTCCTATGGTCTCTTTTTGTGAGCTACACTTTTTAGCCAGATTAAACTATTTGCCATTTAAAAATTTCATTTAAAAGTCAATCTGTTTTAAGTACTTAGAAAATTATTCATTGGATTTTTCTACATAATACAAAACACCAATCTTTGTTATTTTAAAACTTGCATATCTTGGAATGGGATAGTATTTTAAGATGGTGCCTATAAAGAAATGAATAAGCCATGCATGGTGGCACATGCTTGTAATCCCAGCACTCAGGGAGGCAAGGGCAGGTAGAACGTTGTGAGTCCTAGGCCAGCCTGGTCTACAAAGCAAGTTCAGGACAGCTAAGGCTAGACAGACAAACCCTGTCTCAAAAAGAAAGAAAGGAAGGAAGAAAGAAAGAAGAAGAAAGAAATGATTAAATAACGACGCATGTACTGGCAATTAAGATGCAGACACACAGCCCAGAAACAGGAGAGATACCATCAAGGAAAGAAACCTCCTCGCTGACTCCTTTCCCTGAAACTTCTAGTGCTTAGAAAATCGAGAAAATAACATTTTGTTGTTTAAGGTACCTGGTCAGGGAGACTTTGTTTTAGCACCTCATCTAGACTCTAGTGTGGCAAGGCAGCTTTTTGTTTTTGGCAAGCCTTTAGAGTTATAGAACAAACAAAACTAGATTATGGTTATTTATTTGTTATTCTTTAAAAAATGTAAATATGTTCTAATTGAAACATATTTAGCACTTTCCCTCTCTCATTCTACCTCTAGCCCCTCTCAGCTATCTCCCTTAACCCCCTTCCATTCCCCTCTGGTTCTTAAAATTTATTATGTATACAATGTTCTGCTTGCACGCCAGAAGAGGGCACCAGATCTCATTATAGATGGTTGTGAGCCACCAAGTGGTTGACTGGGAGTTGAACTTAGGACCTTTGGAAGAGCAGTCAGTGCTCTTAACCTCTGAGCCATCCCTCCAGGCCCCTCCACTCCAGTTTTTAATTCGATGGTCTTTTTCCTTTGATTATTATTCTTGTGTGTGTGTGCGTGTTTGTTCACAAATATACAGAAATACAACTTGCTGAGTCTATTTCCGTTGTTTGTATATGTATGATTTCAGGGTTGACCACTCTTCATTGGACAGCCAATCAGGGGGTCATCTCTGGGAGAGGCTAATTCTCTTTCTCCCAGCAATCATCAGTTGCCTGTAGTTCTTTGTTTAGGGGTGGGACCTCATAAAAGTTCTCCTTCAACATTATCATGCCAATTGATATTGGCATTGTCCCTGTCTTGTTTATGCCATTTTGGGAGAGACAATTTCACAGCACACTTCCTGATATTCTGGCTCTTAAAATCTTTCTTCCCTCTCTTCTGTGATGTTCCCTGAGTCATAGATACAGGAGCTGTGATGTAGTGGTACCCATTGTGGCTAGGCTCCCCTATGATCTGCTGATGTCTATTGTATCCAGTTGTGATTTTCTACGACAGTTTCCATTTGCTATAAAGATAGGTGGAAGGTGAAGGATGGAAGCCACATTTATCTGTGGGTAGAAGGATGAATAGAATTTAGAATGTAGCTATTGGTTTAACAAGGGATTGGAAGTAGATTCTTTTAAAAATATAGACACAATTTGTTTAGTTAAGTTATCAAAATGACAAATACGGGCAATGTGATTGCAATGTTCACTAGAAGCAACTCCAAAAGGTAGAGCTTTGTGACGTGAATACACCAATTTGGTCACAAAAAAGAATACATTTGGAAAATCCCTATTTTTGTGATTGAGTTAGCAATTTATAAGAGATTTGAGATTCTTCTCCAGTTATAAATGTTCAAGTTTCTTTAGGGATATAGCACACAAGTTCAAATATCAATCTGAAGACAAGAAGAAAATGCCAATAAATACTTACATTGATGAACTGTAAAAATAATTAAACCCTTTAAATTAAATCAGCATAAGCTGAACATTGTCAGCTTATCTGGTAAGAATGAAATCCACAAACACACAAATGGTATTCAATGGTGATTTTATCAACTTAAATTACAATAATTAACATTATAAATTTATCCTTTGAAAAGTATAAGAAAGAATTCTAATAAATTTAGGGATTAATTAAAAGGAGAAATCACACAAAAATAGAAGAATATAGAAAAGTATACAAGTAAAGATCTGGTGTCAGTTACCAAGAAGTCTGAAAACCCACATCTAAGCATTTCAATAAAAATAGCCCCACTAGATAGAGGCAAAAAGGAATGCAATTAGAAGGGACAGAAAGGACTGACAAAATAACAGAAATAAAGTGAAGCAAACAGCAGACACCTGTAACTCAGTGCTTTGAAACTCCGTAACAGGCATGCTCTAGAAGTCAGCATCGAGAGTATGATGCTGTCCTGGGAAGAAGAGACCTCGGGAGAAAAGTTTGCTTTTGCAGGTACAAGGTGGGACACTGTCAGAACAGAAGTACCTCAAAGTAGGTTTCCAGCACGTATCTTTCTATTTCCTTTTCTCAGTTTTGCTTTCAAAATTCAGTGATGTACCATGACCCCGCCCCCCAAATGAGAGGCAGTTTTGCCAGCAAGAAAAATCCTCACTACCATGTGTCCAGACCTACAATAGGATTCATTATTCTGACCCACACTGGAGCAGGGCAAATGGGCTCTGGATGTCTGTCTTCTGAGCATCACCCTTTCTCCAAGCACATTTTGTTCTTGTCTTCTTTAAAAAAATTAATTCTGTATATAGACTGTCACCTGTGTCTCTACCATAGGCAGCTAGATGATTCCTCTTACCCAACTGTGCAATGTTCCACTTCTTTGTTTTTAAAAAGAATTTTTGGTTTTAGCTTTTCATGGATGGACAAAATTCTACATCATAAAATAGAAACGGCTGCAGTGTGTGAGAGGAGCTTCTTGTGGGTCAGCTCTACATCATGGGCAGCAACTGGCAAATGCTTCTCCTTGGGCCTCAAAACTGTCTCTGTAATGAACAAGCCCCAGAAAAGTCATAAGAAAAGTAACCTGGTCTCAGCACACTCTGGATGCCAAAGGGCAAAAAAGAGTTCAGCATCCCAAGAACAAGGCTCTCTCTAAGCAGATTTCCAAGCGAGTGTCACCATAGGCACAGAAATATATTAAAATCTAAGTATGGGAAACATGCACTTAAGATATTTTTTATTATTTAAAACAATTTTTAAATTTAAATATATTTTGATCTTATTCACACCCTCTTCCAAGTTAGTGTGGAGTTTTTTCTCCTCTCTACCCACCTAACTTTAAATTCGTTCTCAAAACTCAATGCAACAATAAAGCACCCCAAACCTAGAAAACAAAAAAAAAAATATCATGCCAAAAGAAACCAAAAACAAAATTAAAACCAAACAAACAAAAAAGCCCACCCCCACCAACCAAGAACCAAATAAAAGCACACACTCAAAAACGTGGAGTCCATTATTTGTTAGCCAACTACTTCTGAACATGAGATCTGCTACAGACTGGCTGATAAACCCAGTCTCATTCCATTGGGAAAAAATGATTCTCTCTCTCCCAGCCCATGTAAATGACAGCGCCACCAGACTTCACTCTAGTGGCATGGTTTACATTCCGGCAGTCATTCTTAAAAGAAACGATAAAATATAATGAAATAAAACAAAACTATGACACCAAAGTCCGACAAAACAGACCAGTAAAGGAAAAGATTACAAGAGAAGGTGCAAGGGTCAGAGGTCCACTTGTTTCCATGCTCAGGAAAGCCATAAAAACATTAAGCTGGAAGCCACAGTGTAAACGCAGGAGTGCGGCTCATGTTGCTCATGTTGACTTAGAGGGTCTTGCTTTCTTGCTCGCTCCCACCTTCTTTCTGCCTCCTCTTCTAAAGGGTTCTCTGAGCTTTGAGGGGGAGGAAGTAGATTCTTTTCTAAGGTCCCAGGAAGCTTGCTAGGCATGCAGCAGACCTCCTTTGTAAGATATTCAACAGCAATGAAAGTGCTCAGGACGAGATACATATGGCAAGTAACATTTTTCTTGGTGGCAGCGATGGTACTAGATCTCGTAGGCTGATGGAGTAATGCTTGATGCTAATCCTGAGAATGCTTGGTTCTGTGACTCTTGATGCTAATCCTGAGCATGCTTGGTTCTGTGACTCTTGATGCTAATCCTGAGCATGCTTGGTTCTGTGACTCTTGATGCTAATCCTGAGCATGCTTGGTTCTGTGATGTCTGATAAGTAAGCTGCTCTCTGCATTTATCTCTTTCCCTCCCCTGTAGCACAGGTTCAGGGACCTCTCACAGCAGGGTGGTCGTAAGAATGAGGACTCATAGCTGCATGGTGAGTCATGGAGTATTCCTGAGAGCATCCGTGGAGGGTTTCAGTTACCTCATCTCAGAGGAAGAAACACATCAGTAAGCGGTACTAAAACCACACTTCCTCACCGTGTGATTCAGAGAGCCTGATTGCCAAGTCTGCAAGGGCAGTGATGGACAATTGCAGACTTGGGAATCAGGTTGCAACCCTCCATGGATGCTCTCAGGATGACTCACCGTGCAGTGCATATGTCCTCATTCTTAGGACCACCCTGCTGTGAGGGGTCCCTGAACCTGTGCTACAGGGGAGGGAAAACAGGAGAATGCAGACAACAGATTACTTATCAAGATCCAAAGAGCTCATGGACAGAAATTCAAACTGAGGTCACATTTCACATTGACTACAAGCTTGTGCTCTCTATTGCAACATAGATCCACTCTGATGTGGGACAGGCTTGGACTAAAGACTCAAACATTACTCTTCCCAGGGATAGACATTTTCTCTCAATGCAAAAATTCAGGAATATGAGAGGTAACGTCGCTACCTTTATGACTAAGAACACACATACAGAGAGGAAGGAAAGTCAAGCTCTAACTTTTGCTAGAACAGAAGTGAGGATGGCTAAGCCTGCTGGGTTATGAATGGCTCAGTGTGGCAGGTACCAAAGATGGAAGCCAATTTACACTCCATGGTGTCTAGCAGTGCCCAGTGCGATCTCACTGTTCAGTAAATGAATGAGTGCATGAATGAGGACTCTGATGGAAATGGGATATTTGGGTTAATTGGAAAATGAAAAAAAATACAATTAAAGCCCTCAAAGGCACATAGCTGTGATGAAGTGAAGGAAATTGCATTCAATATAATTCTTGTTGTGAACATTTCCTTCTGACTTTGGAGCAATTACCTACAGGAATCTAAGTAGCTGAGTTTGACCATTACATGCTTTTAAAGTAAATACTCAGCGAGGCTTTTCTAAGCACTTTAGAAACATTTTAGTGCTCACTGTGTGTGGGGGTGGGTTTGTATTTGAGCTGATTTACCCAGAAATGTTAGAAGGAGGGGTCAGTGAGGAGAGATGTGGGTGCTATTGAAAAGTATTTGAAGAAGAGAAATAGCTACAGAAGGCTATTAAGTGAGGTGCGTAATGTAAATCTCTCTCTCTCCATCCTTAGCAGAATCAATTTTCAGATGAAATCTTTTTTCTTTCTTCTTTGTCTTTTTTTAAAAAAGAGCCCAAGGAGAACATAGGAAAATGCAGTGTTTGGAATGTAGAGAAATTGTTATGGAGACACAACCAGCTTATTTCTGGGTCAAAACCAGAAGATTGGGCTTAGCAGGTATTTTCCCTTTCAGTCCTGTTTTGAGCTTATGATATAAAAGTACTTTCATTTCTTTACATAGAATGGGGTAGAGCCCAGAACACGAGTTGTAGGCCCATGGTCTCACGTATTGTGAATTTGAACTCTGTTTGGCTTGCTGCTTGTTTCCTTTTCTCTATTTAATTTTTTATTGATTAATTCAATTTATTTTTAGGTCATAGTCCACTCCCTCTTCTCCTCTCAGTCCTACTCTCCCTCCTGCATCCTCTCTCCCCAATTCCTCAGAATAGGGAGCCCCTCTCCTCAGACACCCCAGCTCATCTATTCCCATGAGGACTGAGTTCATCTTTCTCCCCTATGGACTGGTAGGCAGTCCCGTCAGGGGGAAGTGACCAAAAATCAGGCAACCTAGTCCATGTCAGAGAATTCTAGGAAGTCTTTAACTTTTTTCTTTATTTCTTCTCTCACCCAGTGATCATTGATCAGGAAGTTGCTCAGTCCCACGAGTGTGTGGGTTTTTTGTTATTGTTGAGGTCTAGCTTTAGTCCATGGTGATCTGATAAAGAACAATGGGTTAATTCAATTTTCATGTATTGGTTGAGATTTGCTTTGTGACTGACTATGTGGTCAATTTTGAAGACGGTTCTGTGTGGTGCTGAGAAAAAAAATAGTATATTCTTTTGTGTTTGGGCAAAAAGTTCTGCAGACAGCTATTAAATCCATTTGATTCATGACCTCTGCTAACTTCATCATTTCTCTATTTAGCTTCTGTCTCCATGATCATTGGTGAGAGTGGGGTGTTGAAGACGCCCACTATTAATGTGTTGGGACTGATGTGTGATTTAAGTGTTAATAATGTTTCTTTTACAAATACAGGAGCCCTTGTATTTAAAGCATAGATGTTCAGGGTTGTGATGTCCTCCTGGTGAATTTTTCTTTTGATGAGAATGAAGTATCCTTCTCCATCTCTTTTGATTAATTTTGGTTGAAAATCTATTTTATTAGTTATTAGGATGGTTACTCCAGCTTGCTTCTTAGGTCCATTTGCTTGGAAAATCTTTTTCCAGGCCTTTGTTCTGAAGTAGTGTCTATCTTTGTGGCGGAAGTGTGTTTCTTAAATGCATCAGAATGTTGGATCCTGTTTCTACAACAGGATCTGTTAGGCTGTGTCTTTTTATTGGAGAATTGAGTCCATTGATGTTGATAGATATTAGTGATCAATGACTGTTAGTTCCTTTTATTGTAGAATTGGTGATGATAGTGTATTTGTATTTTTGTTTTCTTTTGGTTTTGCTGTTGTGACGTTATCTATAGCCTGTGTTTTCTTGGGTGTAGTTGATCTCATTGGGTTGAAATTTTTCTTCTATTATCTTCTGTAGGGCTGGGTTGATACAGAGGTATTGTTTAAATTTTGTTTTGTCATAGAATATCTTGTTTTCTCTGTCTATGGTGACTGAAAATTTTGCTGGGAATAGTAGTCGAGGTTGGTATCTGTGGTTTCTTAGTATCTGCATGATATCTGCCCAGGCCCTTCGGGCTTTTATAGTCTGTTGAGAAGTCAGGTGTGATTCTGATAGGTCTACCTTTATATGTCACCTGACCTTTTTCCTTTGCCACTTTTAATATTTTTTCTTTGTTCTGTAGATTTAGTGTTTTGATTATTATGAGGCAGGAGGAATTTCTTTTCTGGTCTAGTGTATTTGGTGTTCTGTAGGCCTCTTGTATGTTTAGGGCCACTCTTTCCTTAGGTTGGGGAAATTTTCTTCTATGATTTTCCTGAAAATATTTGCTGGACCTTAGTGCCTGAAATCTTTTTCACCTCTTCCTATTATTTTTAGGTTTTGTCTTTTCATGGTGTCCTTGATTTTTTGGATGTTTGTCAGGAATTTTTCATTTTAATATTTTCTTTGAGAGATGTATCAATTTCTTCAATTGTATCTTCAATGCCTAAGATTCTCTTCTCCACTTCTGTTGGTGAAGCTTACCTCTGTGGTTCCTGATATCTTCTCTAAGTTTTACATCTCCGGGGTTTTTCTCAGTTTGTGCTTTCTTTATTGATTCTAATTCTGTTTTTAGGTATTGAACAGTTTTATCAATTTCCTTCACCTGTTTGAGTGTGGTTTTCTGTCTGTCCTTGACGGCCTCTGTTTGGTTGTGTTTTCCTGTATTTCTTTGAGAGATTTATTTGTTTTCTCTTCATACTCCTCTAATATCTGCTTAAGCCTAGATTTAAGGTCATTTCCTGTGTTTCAGTTGCATTAGAATAACCGTTGTTTTTTTGGGGGGGGGGGTTCTGGTGGAGCCAGGATGACCTTGTTTTTGTTGATTGTGTTCTTGCACTGGCTTTAGCCATTGGATTGTTCATAGCCTTGACTGTTTGTTCCTGGAACCTGCCTGAAGACTGGATCCGCTCCTCTCTGGAGTCTGGAGTCGTCTTCAGGATGATGAGAGAGGTCCAGGAGAACACGAATGGGTGCTGCTGCTTCACATGCAGCCATGCTGGTGTGTATGCTTTGGAAGGCAGCACATGGGTGCAGATGCCTTGAAGGACAGGGGTGTGGCCATGGGTTCCTTGAGGGGCAGGGCACTGACACCTCAGGTAGCAGCTGTGGGGTGTCTGGTGCCTCAGAAGACAGCTGAGCTGAGGCTTGCAGGCCTACCAGACAATGTGCTCCTGAGACTCAGATTCCTCTGGGTCTGCCATCTTGGATCCAGGATTCCTTATTTTACTGTCCACTAGGTCTCCACAAGGGACTGGTTCTACTGATCTAGTAGAACCAGTTTGGAGGTTGGAATGCTGTCCCAGGAATCCAGATGCTGATGGGGGTTGGGGTGAAGGGGTGGGGTGCATGGAGGAATCTGATGTCCCTGGAGTTGGGGGCCTGCACTGGCTCCAGTATATGGAAAGGGCAAGGGGCTCACAGTTTGTGACCCCTGGATCCAGGATATAGCCACGGGAGGCCTGGACCTAATGGTCCCCAACTCCTGGGGTGTTCATTCCAGCCCAGGAAGCACCATAGTCAGTGTTTGGATCCAGACACCTGTTTAACTCATGGGTTTTGCAGTCTCTGATCTTCTGCCCCTTAGATGTGGTACACACTGGTTGCCACCATCTTCGAACCTCCACATGAGATCTATTTTAACATTTTAATCAAAATATAATTACACCATTTCCTTCCTCCCCTTTCCTCTCTTAAACCCCTCTGGTGCCTTGTCCCTTAAGCCCCTCCCAAGCTCCTTCTACACCCTTTCAAACTCATGACCCCTTTTCTTTAGTTACTATTGTTAGAGATTTGTATGCATAGATGGATAGCTATGACCGGCTGACTCCACTTAGTAGTGTTGCTTGTGCACATGATTTCAGGGATGAAAACTTGATACTGTACAACCAGCTAGCGGCTCATACCTGGGAAAAGCCTCGTCTCTAGCTGCAGTTCTTAATTGCCTGGAGTTCTTTCCTTAGATATTTCATCCTTCATGTTAGCATGTCATTGTCATTGTTTGCATCTTATTTAGGCATCTGTATTGTTGTGGTGTCATGGTATAGCTTCCCTAACATTTTTAAGAGATCCATTCTTGAAGCAAACTTCCTGAGCCTCTGGCTCTTGAAATCTTTCCACACCTCTTTCCAAGTTTTCCTCAGACATGAAACATTATTCCTCTCATTCCCTTCCTTATTTTTATGCTATATTACTTATTCATTTTGAAGCATTTCTAAAAATGTTCATATGAGGGCAGACTCTGCAAGACAGTTGGGACTGTATTCATCGGTACGCTTTCCATCTGATTTATATTATATATTGACTCTGAAATTTTTATACCAGAAAAGATAACATTTCTCTTGGTGCTGGAAGGTACTGTGTGTTTTGCACTGACCAATGGCATAGAAGCAGAAGTGATGTGATCAACTTCAGGGACTTGAGAACAACTGAAAAATCATAGTCACCATTTCTCATCTAGGCTTAATGTAGATGTGCTGAGGAGACATTAATGACGATGACAATAAGGCCATGTATATAGGTTTGGGGAACCACATTTTGAAATGGATGTTGACCTGGAGTATCTGGACAAAGTCTAATTTGCTTCCTTATTTATGTCATTATTTTAATGGGTCTCCATTAGAGCACCGAAACTTACATTACAATAACAAGTATTATGCTTTACCTTTTAACAGTTAGAGAAAGGAATTGAGAATCCAAAACATAAAGAAAAGAACACTGATGGAGATAAGATTCAGTAAGATTCAGATAGAGAACATCTCAGGATGTATGGGAAGAAGATAGCAAAATATGAGGGATGGCCCTATCTGCCAAGAGAATCTTTATCTTATCTACTTCTGACTTCTTCCTATTCCAAAAACAAGGTGCGTATTTTTTAACAGCTGTGTGTGGGCGGTGTAGAATGTCTCTTGTCTGGTCCACAGAGGGTGGCTTTCTCTTTGACACCTATGCACTTTTTCCTTTAAGCGTACGGGTTGAAGCAGGGTTACATTAGTGATTGCCTTAGGGTGTTTCATGGCTCTTTAGCCGAGGCCAACTTTGAAAACAGCCTCTTCATGAGTTAGTCCTCCCATTTTACAGCCTGGCCCCTTGTTTCATCTTTTATACCCTGCACATAAATACGTAGCATAGCTTTGGAAAGCAAGAAACACTGTGGAGCCCCATTCCAAGACAACTCATTGCTGGAATGAAGGGGCTGCCTCCCGCCTTGTTCCTTAGGTACATGTGAGAATCGGTGTTGTCTAAGACAACGGGTTTCAGGAGAGGTGGTGGGGAGACAGACCGGAAAGAAGAAAATTCCGGCACAAGTCAATGAGATCAGGACATGAGCCTGACCGGTCAATATAAAGTTGAAGACATATTTCCCATCTAATGTACAGTTCTATTAAATATACTGTTTTAAAATTTATTCAATGACTAGATGATTATACCAAGGAAATACAATTTTTAACTTGAAGTGTAGAAGACTTTTAAAGCCGCCATAAGCTTGGGTTCCTATGTTTATTTTTGACCACATTGTTTTCTTTCCACTGAGCTGAGTTTCTTGAATATTTTGGATATTGCTCTTAATGGATTTATGGCCTGTATATACTTTCTCTAAGGTAGGGGGATCTTTTCATTGTTAGCCATTTCCTTTGTTGTGTAGAAGCCAATGTAATGTGATGTGTGTGTCTGTGAGAGAGGGATAGAGAGTATGTATGTATGTATATATAATTTTTGGTTAATACATAAAGAAATTGCTGTCACTGTGACATTTCCATGTATCTATATCATGTTACTTTATTTTATCAATCCTTCCCAACTACTTCTTCCATGTTCCCTTGCTTGTCCCATTAATTTCTTCAAATATTTTTTCCTTCTTTCATTACATATATAGCTCATTACCCTATGTGGACCTCCCTTCTTCTAACCTATCCTTTACATATCTTTCAAAAGACCCTTGCAATACTGTTATTTGCAGGAATGTAAATTAGAATATCCACTACAGAAACCAGTAGAGATGTTCCAAAATATCTAAACATAGGGTTGCTTAAGCAGCATAGTATTCATCCTCTGTAGATTTCTTTCAAAGAAGATGACTATTTAAACACTTGCACCCCCTGCTGACTTGTATTGAAGTTACAGATATTATATTTAATAAATTCTTTTTTAAATGTATCTAAATTGTAAATGTATCTAATTGTAATGTATCTAAAAAATAAGAATCAAGTTCCATAAAGAAAGTTATGGTTACACAATGCGGAGAACTTATCAGTGTTTGTTTCCTATCTTAGAACTGATCTGTGTTCAGTTCCCTTGTCCTCTCTGTTCCTCAGCTGTTGCAGAGTTGTGGTACAGAATGTGTATTATCCCATACTGCCTTCCTCTAGGTATACATAGCTCCTACTGAAACGCTGGACAAGGGTGTACAGGAGGCAATCAGATCTTAGCTGCTAAAGATACAGAGGCATGGTGTGTTTTAAAACTGCTATAAGCTAGAGGGATAATGTTAGATGTGTTCAAATGGCTGCTCTATGCTGTGTTCCAGAAAGTTCCCTGGTTATGTAGTTGTAACACAAAGTAAATTGAGGAGAAATAGCCTTCAATATTTTCTTCTAATCAGGGCTTGTGATTCTTAAATATTATTTGACGAAACTCTGATCTGAGAAGTGTTTTCAACAACGACATTGTCCAGAGTCTCAGGCCTTTAAGGATATTTGTGAAGCACAGATAAAGTCGTTGAGGTGCCTGGACAGTACTTTCACAGGTGGGAGCTGCTCAGAGTTCTAAGAGCACATTCAGAGGGAGACTGACTTAGAGTTTGTTCTGAAATTACCCTGGCCTCAGCCTATTGGAGAAAGGAGAGAACATGCAGACATGAGGAGTTATGTATGTTCACAACTCATTGGAGTAGAAACAGCTTGAGTATAGGCTCTTCTGGTACCCTTCATTTAGAGATGGAGCAACTGGACACCACAGCGAGCTTGTAGCAGTCTTTAGCAGTTGACATTAACCTGTGTTTCCCACATGGTGGTAAGGAGAACAAGCATATTCCAAATAAACTCAACCTAGATTAAAGCCATTATGGATATCTTATGGAAGGGAGTTTTCAAAGTTTATACATTTTCTTCTGTAAACATTGCTGTGTTTTTAAATGTCCCATAGCAAGGATGCATAATTACCAAGTAAAAATAAATGGTTTGAAAGGAAGCCATATCTTCAAAGATTCAGTGAAACAAGTAAAACTCAACAAGGTTGGCTCCATAATTTTTTTTTCTGCTTTTGATGTTTTCACAGTTCATTTGATAAGTATTGTATACATTGTAAGCTTCCAAATGTCAGTTAGGGTCTCCAAATGTCAGTAGGATTGCCCTACTTTGGCTCCTGCTCCTATTGTAGGGAAACATGGCTACTGGCATACTGAAGTGATCAGTGGAAATTACCTTGGCTTGCCTGTGGCCATAACAGTTAATATCCACTGTTAGTCTCTCTAGAGAGATGGAACTCTAAGCTTCCTTTTGTGACAGAAGATAGAAGCTGTCTGAACTTCTTGTGATGGGTTCCCTCTACCCCAATATATCCCTACAAGAACCTGTGTCAAAAATAAGGCAGCTGAAGGTATGTGGGTTTGCTCTAGGTACTCTATTCCATTGTGTACCTGTCTGTTTTGTGTCAATGATGCACAATTTTTATTACTAATGATCTTTAGTTTGAGAGTTGGTGTTGTGCTATCTCTAGCATTGTTTCTTGCTAGAATTGCTTTGAGTACTTGAAATCTTTTGTGTTTTCATATGAATTTTATCGTATCTTTCTACTTAGGTTTATAATATCATTGTAATTTTAGGGGTATCACACAGATCTGAAGAATTTTTCAATATTAGGGCTACTTCAATGTCGCCACTCTCTGCTTTCTTGTTGGCTTTATGACACTTCTCTGGAGGACTCTGCTGGGTTGTAGTGGTTTTCAGATGGAAGAGTTTTCCTTAGTACAGTGTTAACTATGATTATAGTTGGATTTAGAGTAACATAGATACAGGACCGAGACAGGCTCTGGGACTCATTGCTCTGGTTACTTTAGGAAACATTTAAAAATTTCTGCATATTAGAATCTCATTTTGACCTTAGATACCTAACATGGCCATCAGATAACACAGTGCTTTAAAGAAACACACACAGAGTGCATGGACTATAGAAAGTGCTCAAATAATGCTAGTGAGGGTGAGAATAATATCGGTAATGATGATAATAGCAATGTCAGCCTGCAAGGTAGAAACTTTCTTGTACAAACCCGAGTGATGGAAGGCCCTCCCTGATGTTTATTCACATTTCTAGCTAAAAGGTTACCTATTATGCTACTAAAACAATTCAAGTCATCGGACTTGTCCATTGATATGGGTCCGCATTCTCTGATTTGTAATTTGCAAACTGTCAAAGTGTTGTTTACCAAGTTTGATACCAGTGTCCTGCCCCCCCCCCCACTGTACCAGAACACTGTCTGAAGCTTTTATACTTTTTGTGCTATATTATGTATCAGTACTGAAGAGCTCCCTCAAAAACTTCACGTGAGCACATAGTCTCAGAGGCAAGCAGGAACTGTAGATATTGGCAATTTTTGTCAGCTTTTATGACTTGCCTTTTGTAATAATTCTGAGATTTTTTATATCAGGAAAGGTCTGAATTTTCAGCCACCCTTGATGAGAGAAGGAACATGTTCCCAGCACTGAGCAAAGGCATGAAAGCATGAATGTAACCAACCACAGCGTCTTGAGATTAATTGAAGGTGGGTATCTTGTACTTCCCATCTTTTCCCCATGGGCCAGAATTCTGATGTGCTTGAGAACCATTAGTGACTGTAAGAATGAGGTCAGACATCTAGGTTGGGGAAACTGCAATTTGGAATGGATTCTGTTGACTGACACTGAGAGTAGCTAGCCTTGGTCTAAATTGCTCCTTAATTAAGTCATTATTTTAATGGGTTTCTACTTGAGTTACAGAAGTTATATTCCAACTGTACCTTACCTTTTAAAGTTCTCATTTGCAAGACACTTACATTTACCTTTTAAAAGTTAGAGAAAGAAATTAAAAACACTATTCCCAAAAGGGGAAAACTTGCTGGACATGAGGTGACCATCCATAGCTGTTCAGATAACAAATATTCCAGGATTCAAGGAATTATAGGTGTAATATAATAAAATAAAGTCCTATTTGCCAAGAGGATTTTTGTTTTGTCTGTTTCTATCCTGCTTGACACAGTGATAGGTTGGCTTCTACACTCTTCATCAGTGTTTTCCTTGTGGTCTCTGGTTGAATCATCACCAGGGAGGGACCTCGCAGATGAAAGGCTGCATGTGTATCTCATATCCAGGCTGTCCACAGGGCTCAGTGCTGTCAGCATCCACACCTCCCTACCCATTCGCTTACAACATTGTTTCTCATCCTTGTTGCTTAAATGGTTCCTTTAGGTCTGAGGTGGGAAGAGTGATTCTCTTCTATTAGCCTGGAAATCATTCACCACTCCTTGTCATTTCCCTTCAACTCTGCCTGACTAATATTTCTCCCACAAGACACTTCTGATCCTTTCTAGTTCAGGCTGTCTCTTTCTTCATAAAACAGTTTGAGATATCAAAATGAGAATACCTTTGATAAAAAAAAAAAAAAGTAAAACAATGAAACTGCTCTCATCAGGTCAGCTCTTACAATTCTCTAAATTTCCTCAGTATCTGTTGTGATGTCTCCTTTTTATCTCTAATTTCATTAATCTGAGACTCTTCTGCTTGATTAACATGACTAAATGGTTGTTAATTCCTCATTGATTCATTGTTTCATTGATTTTTGTATTTTTCACTTCTAGTGTATTCATTTCAGCCCTGATTTTGATTACCTTTTCAATCTATTGTTTCTGAGTGTTGGTTATTCTTGTTTTCCAAGGCCATCAGGTGCATCTTCAAGTCATTAATTTTAGCACTTTCAAAATTTTTTGATATATGCAAGCTAAAATTGCTCTGAGATTAAATCTGACTCCAGTCTGAATATTTATCATCAAGGAGAATAAAGTGACTTGGCTGGAGAGATGGCTCAGTGTTTAAGAATGTTTGTTTCTCAGGCAGAAGATTCATGTTTGGTTCTCAGCACACAACTGCCCAGAGAATCCTATGCTCTCTTTTTGTCCTCTCTGGAAATGCACTCACAGACATATAGGTACAAATATAATTAAAAACAACAAAATAAATATTTTTAATATGAAGAAAATCAAAATGACAACAAGTTCTGGCAAAGGTATAAGTAAAGAGAAGCATTTATTTACTGTTAGTGAATACGAATCTGTTGTACCCACTATTTAAGGAATGGAGATCCTTTCAAAATCTGTAGATAGAACTATCTTATGACCCAGCTATATCCTTTCTGTATATAGCTTACCAAACTCTAAGAGACACTTTTACATCTATGTTTAGTCTTTCAATGCTAACAGTAACCAGGAAGTGGAGCTAGTCTAAATGACCGTCAATGGTAAATGGTTAAAAACATGTATGTATGTATGTATGTATGTATGTATGTATGCATGTATGTATGTATATGTACATATATATACACAATAGAATTTCATGCAACTGTAAATGCAATGAAATCATGCAATGTGCAGGAAAATGAATGAAAATAGAAACTGTTATGTTAAGTAAAATAAACCAGATTCAAAAAGAAAACATCACACATTTTTCTCATATGTGGACTTAAAAATGCATAGAAACCAGCCTCTCTCTAAATATATGTAACAAAAAGAAGAACGTGAGACTAACTGGAGGAATAAGTGGAACTATCTGGATGGAGTGAGCAAGCATGGGAGGACACTGGGGACACAACAAATGAGAATAAAATAGAATGTCACATCCATGGGATGATGCCGTGATGAAACCCATTACTCTGTATGCTAACCTAGCAACTAAAGCAAGCTGAAGTCAGATAAGCATACTGTTCAAAGTCTTCTTTATTTATTGCGTGTATGTGAGAGTATGCACTATGGATTGAGTTTGGAGATCGGAGCACAACTTTTGGGAGTCAGGTCTCCCTAACTGCCCTGTCCCAGGCAGGATCGCTTCGTTTTTGTTGCTGAGTACTCCAGAGTAGCTGCCCAAAGAGCTTCTAGGAGATTCTGCTATCTCTGCCTCCGACCTCATCTCAGGATGCTGGAATTACAGATGCAAGCCACTACATCTGGATTTTTAACTTGATTCTGGGGATTGAACTCAGATTGTTAGGCTTGCTTGGGAAGCACCTTACCCATGGAGTCATTTCCTCAATCATTTTATTTCTCTTTTAATAAAATATAGGTTTTTAGTCCGTGATCTAGAGTGACTATTTTACTTGATAGAGGTTACAACCCCAATTGCAGTATAACCACAGACCTCATATACTGTTACAAACTTCACAACCATCCAAAAGATAAATTGTCCTTTCTTTTCTATGACCTTATGAGAAAGTCTCTAATATACTTCTTTTTTATTCTCTGTGCTTGAATCCCCACAGAGCAATGAGAAAAAAACATAGGGATAATGCCTCATGATGTGCAGGGTATACAGGAAGCTCATTCCCAAGAAGAGACGTGTATTAAGAAGAAAACCATGTAATAGTAGAAAAATAGTAGAAACTTACCAAACCATAGAGAAACAAATGAAATGCATAAAACAGGTTGTATGATGCCATCTGAAGTTCATTACTTTCTAGAAACAGGCTCTAAGAAGATCAAAGTGGGTGAAATAATAGGAAAAGAATGCAGGAGAATAACACTGAAGATGTCAATGTAGCTCTTTATTCACGGGTGGAGTTTTGTAAGAGGTCTCTCACCAACATGCCAAGACAACTGGTATTGTCATTGTTTAGGTTTTGTTTGGGAAACCATAATGTTGAGATTTCATAGGTATACTTTTTCTCCTGTATAGAAGCTTCTCAGGAGAAGTTGTCTCTTCCTCTGTCTCTTCCATGATGTTTCTTTAGCCTGAGGTGCAGGGGTTGTATTATAGATGTATCAACCAAGGCTGGCATCTCTCTGTATCTGACCAAGGCTGGTCAGTTGTGAGAAGTGAAAGCTACACTTATCTGTAGATATAAGGGTAAGTACTTAGAATGTAGTTAGAATTTATTAGTGAATTAGCAGTAGTAGGTTTCCCTTTAAGATCCATGACCACACCAGCCATGAACAGTTGGCTGTTTTCCATTACAAAGCATATTTTTCTCTCCTGTTGAGTAGACCTTAAATCCAATTAGACAGCTTTTGGTTAGCATCAAGATATAAGTGATATTATTGTACCATTGGGCTATCTTGCCATGATGGCTGTTCTGGCTAGCTGTGTTTCAGCTTGACACAGATGTAGTCATTTGCTAAGAGGGTCCCTCAATTGAGAATATACCTCCAAAATATTTTCCCTTAAACATGTCTGCAGTACCTTGTTTTAATTAGTGATTAACGTGGGAAGGCTCAGTCCACTGCAGTTGGTGCCATTCCTGAGCAGGTGGTCCTGCGCTGTATAAGAAAGCAGACTGAACAAGCCATGAGGAGCAAGCCAGAAAGCAGCAATCCTTCATGGCCTCTGCATCAGTGCCTGACTTGAGGCTCCTGCCTTGAGTTCTTGCCCCAATTTCCCTGGATTATGAACTAAAAGCTATAAGTCAAAATAAACCCTTTCTCCCCAAGCTGATTTTGGTCATGGTGTTTCTATCACAACAATGGAAACTCCAAGACACTGGACATTGTTTTGATTCAGAGACACCACAGCTGGGTGGGGCCATTGATGGTTTTCCCCCTGGGCATCTTGCATTGCACTTTTCAGTCCTACGAAACACTACTCCTCAAGCAGGAGTTTTCTGGGTCAGTTCCAGTCCAATTGCTACAAGTTCTGTGTCTTCAGCACCCATATTGGGCAGATAACAGTCCCCTATAGCTCCAGCTACAGGGGAAATTGGATGCTCTTTTGGCCCCCTGTGACACCTACATTCACATGTGCATTCTAATGTTTGAACGTGCACATACACACAAATTAAAAAAAAGAATTGAAACAAGACCCACATAGTTTAATGATGATTATAGTTGCTGGTTATGTAATTGCTGAGACATTTCCATATCAAAGTATAACAAGTTTTACAGTGTAATTTTTATGTGAAAACTAAGATACTGATCTAATTTAAAGATGAATCCTTCTTTCTCTTTCTCTGTAACTTTCTTCATTATGAAAAAAGATTTTCACCAAAACTATAAAAACAATGACTCACATGATTTCCAAGTTTTATAATAGTCCCCAGACTGACCTGATGGCATCACATCAAAGCACTCTGCCTCGGTTTTTGGCCTCCAGTACGGCCATTCTGTTTTCTCCCATCTACAGGACATCCTCACAGAAAACAAAACAAAACCCAAACCCTTTTACGGCATCTTAAGCCAAGCAGGAATAAGAAACATGCTGGAGTGAGGGAAGCTTTGGATCTTGCCAGGAACCTGAGTTGCCAGGAGTGAACTGAGCTGTAAGGGCGAGCAATATATTTGATTATAAGGGTGGATAAAAATAGGTAGCATTTTCCTGAGTGTATCCTAATATCTTTTGAATGCTAAGCATTTAAGTACTAGCTTTCACTTTCGAGGGTAAACTTGACATGCGGCCTGCCTCGGTCAGCACCTGTGATCCGCAGGCATCTGTCGTGTTTTTAGGGCATGTCATAATCTCCTCTGCCATCTGCTTGAGTTCTTACTGGAATGAGTAACCACATGTTTCAAATGGCCTGAATTCGGACCAGACACTGCTTTCTATCAGCACAGTTGGCAAAAAGATGAATAAGTCAGTTTAATTAATTAATTAATTTCCATAGTGCAATGAATTTAACCTAGGGACTAGAGCATGCTGGGGAAAAAGCTCATCCTGATCTACAGCGGCATCTGAATCTACTGTCTTTAGTTCTGACCCCTTGAGAACCGACTGCTGCATGGAGAGAAAGTCATATCCAGAAACATCAGTGCAAACCAGTCATATATGATCTTGCAAATTCTAGTAAATATAAAAACTATTAATAAATGGGTTAAAATGTTTTCTCCATTGAAATTAATATTGAAATTTCAGTGTTTCTCTCATATTTCTAGACTTCACATTGACCTTGATAAAAATCTTTTTAAATTATTGTTTTCATTTTTTGAGAGTATAATTACACCGTTCCACATTCGCCGTTCTCCCTCTCATATACTTCTTTCTCTCTTTCATATTTGTGACCTCTTTTTTTCATTAGTATATATATACTAATGAAATACATAATACAACCTGCTCAGTCTGTGTGATATTACTTGTGTGTATATGTTGTTCAGGGCTGGCAATTTGGTTTTGGATAATCACTTGGTTTGGATAATACTCTTCGAGGGAAGGGTATTTCCCTCTCAGCATTCCTCACTATAGTCCTTTATGTAGGGGAGAAGCCTCATGGTCTTTTTCTCACTCACATCAGCATGTCTCTTGGCATCATCCTTATTCACCTCACATTTAGGCAGTGATCGTGGCGAGAGTTTATGGGTATAGCTTCCGATGTTATTAGAAGACACAGTATTCCAGCAAACTCCCTGATCCTATGTCTCTTACAGTCTTTCTGCCCCTTATTCTGCAATGCTTCTGCCTTATGTGTGGGAGTTGTGGTATAGATGTAGCTGTTAGGTCTAGGCTCCAGAACCCTGCATTTTGAGTGGTTGTGGTTTTCTATATTGGTCCCTGTCTGTTGCAAAGGCAAGTTTCCTTGATCGGTGTGAAACAAATATTTATGAGGTAGTTAAGGATTATGTTGCTTTAGTAAAGTGATGGTTGTAGTGTCTCCTCCCAAGACCCATGACTTCACTAACCCCGGGCAGTTAATGCCAGGTGTGGCTTTCCTCTTGTTGCGTGGGTCTTAAAGGGCTTAGATAACCATCATTAACTGCCAAGGTATGCTTGCCACTACTGCATCTGTACTGTTACTGTGCATGGATGTCACTGTTGTGGTTCATAGGCCCTGTTCAACTAACACATCACACTCACCCATTAAATAATACTTGCTTCACATCCCTCCAAGCAATTGCTATTTTTTGATTAGAAACTCCCAACACAGGTAGCAACATCAAACATGAGATTGCTTTCTAGGGCTTTATGTCATGGACACAATGAAGTTGCATTTTGGCATTTTCTTATTTATTAATTATTTCTTTCTTTTACATCCCAATCATAAGCTTATTTTAAAAATGTGATTTCAGTTAGAAACTGACAAGGACATCAAATTTGCAGGCTTTAGGAAAAATATCATGATTTGGATGTGACTGAACTGTCTTTTCCCCAGGGTTCATGTGATTGGTGATTGCTCATCAGGATGGTGGCACTGGAATGTTTTGTGAAAGTTTTAGTAGGCGAACGTTAAGGGCTATAGTTTCAGAGGTTGGTCAGTGTTTAAAGTCTGCACTGCTCCTGCAAAGGACCTTCGTTCATTTCCAAGCATGTAAGGTAACTCACAACCACACAGAATTCCAGCTTGAAAGGACCTGATGCCTTCTGTTCTGTTCAGGCACCTGAACTCTTGTTCACATATCTTGACACAGTCATACACACATACATATATCACTACACAGTCACACAAACATACACATATTTTTAAATTAATCTTTTAAAAATGAACATATATTGACTCCAAATATGTTCGGAAAATTATTTATGATATCCATTAAAAGTGAAATAAAAACAAAAAAGGAACACAGTGAAGCATTAGAATATGTCCACTAGAATATAAAAACACAGACGGCACCAACTTCTGCTGAGAATGTACAGCAGAATGTCAGCTGGAGGAGTTCCCCGGTAGATTTTTGGGGTCACCTAAGTGTACAATCATGTAGTCTGTGAACAGTGAAACTTTGACTTCTTCCTTTGCAGTTGCCCTTTATCTCCCGCAGTTTTCTTGTCGCTCTTGCTAAGGCTTCAAGCACTGTATTGGCTAGATGGACAGAGACGACAGTCACAGTCTTGTCTTTTAGTGGAACCATTTGAGTTCCTCTCTATTAATTTGATGTTGGCTATTTGCTTGCTGTAAATTGCCGTGATTATGTTTAGCTGTGTTCTTTATATCCCTACTGTTTCCAAGACTTTTATCATGAATGGGTGTTGGATTCTGTCAAAGGGGTTTTTTTTTTTTTTTTGGCATGTAATGAGATAATGATGTTTGTTTGTTTTCCATTTGTTTATATATTGACATTTTTTTTAATGTCCCCTACATCTCTAGAATGAAGACTACTTGATCAGGGTGGATGTTCTTTTTTTTTCTTTTCTTTTTTCATTCATTAACTAATTAACTTTACATTTTGGTCTGAATGCCCCCTCCCTTCCTCCTTCCTGTTCCTCTCTTTCCCCTCCACTCCCCTCCCCACTCCTTCAAACCTCTTGGTATATCAAGTAGGAATGGACCCATCTTCCTCTATTGAAGCTAGACAAGGTAGTCTTGTTAGGAAAAAAAGATCCAAAGGAAGGGAACAGAGTCAGAGACAGCCCCTGCTCCTGCTGTTAATGACCCACATAAGGACCAAGCTATACATCTGTTACATGTGGGGGGCCTAGCTCTAACCCGTGGATGCTCTCTGGTTGGTGATTCAGTCTCTTTGAGCCCCTATGGGTCCAGGTTGGTTGATTTTATAGGTTTGCTTGTGGTTTCCTTGACCTCTCTGGCACTTTCAATCCTTTCTCCCTCTCTTCCATAAGATTTCCTACAGTCCTCATACTGTTTGGTTGTGGTTCTCCACATCTGTTTTCATTGACTGTTGGGTGAGGTCACTCAGATGACTGTTATGCTAGCTTCCTGTCAGCATGAAAGCAGATTATTGTTATTGCAGTTTTTGCTGGTATTAGGTTTTTCAAGGCAGGGTTTTTCTGTGTAACCTTGGCTGTCCTGGACTCACATTGTAGGCTGGCCTTGAACTCACAGTGATCTGCCTGCCTCTGCCTGAGTGCTGGAATTAAAGGTGTGCACCACCACATGTGGCTTAGAATGTTAAATGGTGGGCTCTCTCTCATGGCCTGCAACTCAAGCGAGGCCAGTCACTGGTTGGCTGGGTTGAGGGTTTTGTGGGGGGGGGTGTCCCCCTCCCTCCACTGGAAGCCCTGCCTGGCTACAGGAAGTGGCCACTTCAGGCTCCATATCCCTAGCTTCCAGGAGTCTCAGCTAGGGTCACCACCACAGACTCCTGGAACCGCCCTAACCCAGAGATGTCCCTCCCCAACCAATTTCACTCTCTCCCAGCCCCCTCTTTCCTCACTCCTGATCCCCATTCCCATACTCCTTCCCACCACCAGCCCCCTTTCCCTCACTCCTGATCCCTATTCCCATACCCCCCTCTCCTACCCACTCCATCCCTTCATCTACTTCAGATGTCTATTTTAGTTCTCCTTCTGAGTGAAATTCAAGCATCCTCCCTTGGGCCCTCCTTGTTACTTAAAGGCTTCTTTGGGCCTGTGGACTGCAGAACGGCTATCTGGTACTTTATGGCTAATATCCACGCATAACTGAGTACGTGAATATCTTTCTGGATCTGGGTTACCTCACTCAGGATGATATTTTTTTTAGTTCAGTTCATTTACCTGCAAATTGCATAATGTTTTTGTTTTTGATAGCTGAGTAGTATTCTATTGTGTAAATGTACCACTTTTTTTTTTCAAGACAGGGTTTCTCTGTCTTGGTTGTTGCTTTGTAGAGCAGGCTGGCTTTGAACTCACAGATATCTACCTGCTTTTGCCTCCCTGAGTGCTGGGATTACAGGTGTGTACCATTATGCCCACTGTACCACATTTTCTTTATCCATTCTTTGGTTGAGAGACATCTAGGTTGTTTCCAGTTTCTGGCTGTTATGAATAAAGTTGCTATGAGCAAGTATCATAGTAGTATGGTGGAGCATCTTTTGGGTATACGCCCTGGAGTGAGTGGTACAGCTAGGTCTTGAGGTAGAATTATCCCCAATTTTCTGAGAAACATTTGGATTGCTTTCCAAAGTGGTTGTACAAATTTGCATGCCCACGAGCAATGGAGCTGCCAGCATGTGCTGTCATTTGAGTTTTTAATTTAGCCATTCTGACAGGTATAAGAGGGAATCTCAGATAATTTTTATTTGCATTTTTTAAAATACCTAAGGGCACTAGATATTTCTTTAAGTGTTTCTCAGATGCTGAGGATACAATTGCAGAAGCCAATACATCTCTCAAAGAAAACATAAAATCAAAAAAGTTTCCATGAAAACTTTGACCATGGAAAGAAGAAACCCAAGAATAATAGGGTTAGATGAAGAAGAAGATTCTGAGCTCTAAAGCCCAGAAAATATTTTTGAGAAAAATCATTCAAGAAAATTTCCCCAACCTTAAGAAAGAGATGCCTTTAAGTATACAAGAGGCTTACAAAACACCAAATAGACTAGACCAAAAAAGAAATTCCTCCCACCACATAATAATCAAAACACTAAATCTACAGAACAAAGAAAAAGTATTAAAAGTAGCAAGAGAAAAAGGCCAAGTGACATATAAAGGCAGACCTATCAGAATCACGCCAGACTATTCAACAGAGACTGTGAAAGCCAGAAGGGCCTGGACAGATGTCATACAGACACTGAGAAACCACAGATGCCAACCTAGACTATTATACCCAGCAAAATTTTCAATTAACATAGATGGAGAAAACAAAATATTCCATGACAAAGCTAAATTTAAGCAATATATTCACAGCAACCCAGTCTTACAGAAGATACTAGAAGGAAAACTCCAACCCAACAAGATCAACTCCACCCACAAAAACACACCTTCACAACAAAAAAGCAAAAGAAAACAACCACATAAACACACCATCACCGCCAACATCCAAGAGAGGGCTAATATCCAAATTATATAAAGAATTCAAGAAAATAAACTTCAAAACACCAAATAATACAATTTAAAATGTATTAGGTTAGGGTTCAGGTTTGGAATTAGGTTTGGAATTCTCAACAGAGAAATATCGAATGGTAGAGAAACATTTTAAGAAATGCTCAACTTGAGAGGCATTAAATCTGAATGGAGGTAACACATCTCAAGTTGATATAAAGTCATCCAACACATTTGGTTATACTTCTTCATCACTGTTCATTATTGGATGCAATAGGACAGGAACTCAATCAGAGGCAGGAGCTCTGATTTAGAAACCATGAGGGAACACTGTTTATTGGCTTGCTCACTGTTGGTGGCTAAGCCTGCTGTCTTATGGACCCAGGACCAGCCACTCATCGGTGGCCCCACCCACAATTGTCTGAGCCTTCCACATCAGTCAGTGAGTATGGAAAGCCCCCACAGGCCTGCATATAACTGGATCTTGTGTGTCTTCTTCCTCTCCAGTGACTCTAGTTTGTGTCAAGTTTACATAAAACTATCCAGCATACACAGAAACATTAGACAAAAAGTCTACAAATGTTTTAGACAATATGAAAATGTTAAGAAATTGGTAACAATAGTTTAATTAAAGTATAATACAATAAATGCTCAAAAAATCTCAAATGGTTATTTACAATATCTCATTAGGATAATGATAGTAATATAATATGCAGGCAAATCAGTAGGAAAGATCAGAAATCTGAGAAATTTCTTGTATTATTACCAAAGGTCTACTGAATCAACAAATTTACATTGAAAACCAGAGAATACTTCATAAATTACTTATTTAATTAGTATTCTAAAATTGAAACATTATACAAGTAAATAATCTCCTCATCTATGAGTGTAGAAGAAAAGTAATTTACAAAGGTCTGAATTCACACCTATTTCTCTGAGAGTTTCAGATACGTGGTAAAAAAAATCTCAACAGGGCTGACAGTGACTGCCCTCGGTCCTTACGATGCCCAGCCCTGACTAAGTTTGTTTTATCAGAGAGGTTTGTGTGTGGTTGATAGGCTGCTTGTGTTGGCATTCTGTGGATGCCAGTGAATACCTTTGTACATTGCCTTATTTTATTAATTCCTGATAAAAGAGGAGCTAGCAAACACAGAGAGATCAGTGGAAACTGAAGAGCAGACTCTAAAGATGTACCTTCTCAGTAAACTGAATGCAGGCCAGATACACTATAGACCTCCATGAAAGAATTTAGAAGACACTCAGTGGCCGTTCTGACTGTGTACAAAGAAAAGATCACAAGTTCCCATTCATGGAAATAGAGACCTCAACTAAAAGGTCACAGGCAAGAGTGGAGAAATATGGTCAAGATCAGGATAGAGCTAGGAGTGCAACCATTTTCACTACCGACGTGCAAAAGAATAAAAATGGAGAAAGCAGTCCAGGATGATTGTTAGACACCAGAGCAATGTCTTGGAAAACTTGCAGTTGCTCCATTTTATCTATTTTTTTAATCCAGAAAAAAATAATACAAATTTGTTTAAGTGTATTCAGAAAAAATGTTTGTGGATTGCATTTTATAAGACAAGATTGTTAATCATATATAGTAAAAGTGCTATTTTCTTTCATGAGCTAATTTGATTTTAATTTTGATTTTATAAAAAGTTGAATATTTTTACAAGATACAATTTTTCATTCATCATAGACAAGCCAGAAAGACACCCATGGCTCATGTAACTAAAAGCATAGTCTTTTACGTATGGGCTTGTTGGTGCATGAGAAAAACACATACATTGGTGCTCAAGCTGCTGAAAAGAGCAGAGGAAAAGGAGAATTACAGAGGCATTAGTTCTGATGAAGTAAAGGGGACTTGACTCAGCATGTAAAGGCACCCAAAGTGCTAGGCATGGGACAAATTTGTGATTTTATCTGAGACAAAATATGATCATTAGGAAATTAGATCTACCTTGATTGCTGAATTGAGATATAAATTATTGCATCTAGATGTAAAAATGTTAGATCTGTGGCCACCTATGGTATGTTAGTTTCACCACCCCAAATATCTGATGATGTTTTACATCTGAACACATTTCTCCCTCCACTGTCCTTAAGTTTTACTTAACACCCCCAAGATTTTAACAAGGACAGCATAACACTGAACACAATTCACCTTTATAACTATATTTTGTAAATTTCTACCGATTTCCTCATGTGTTCAGAGCTTTACGAGTTCTATTTCTCTTTTTCAGGGTCTTTTTGAATTGATCCATAGAGATTTGGGATGTCTGTATGGAATAAGCACACTTTATATTCTCTGTAAAGATATACTTGAATATTCGTCATGAATTTGTCTAAGGAAATCAGACTTTTAAGATTAAGTAATCTTAATCTTGAATACGTCAGAAAAGATAAAAAACAGAAACAAAAAAACAAAAGCAAAGCAAAGCAAAATAAAACAAAACAAAGCAAAAACAGCCCTAAGTGGCCACCCTCACTGAAGGAGTGCCTAGGTGAGCAGAGCACATCAAAAGCGCTGGAAACATATATAGCAAACAGGTGAACTTTAAAATTTCTCTGAGAAATAAAAAAGATTAACAAAGAAACACTGAGAAAAAAATGAGATAGACAAAACTATGTGTAGAGCAGAAAAGTGCTCCCAAAATTTAGTGGTGACAGTCTGTTTTGAAATCAGCTGGATGTAACAGAGTCAATAATTATCACTCCAGCAACGTTCCAGGCGCTCAGGAGTCTCTGCATTCAGTGGCCTCATTTCTTCTCACAAAAGCACATCTGAGCTTAAGAAAATCCGGGAACTACCAGGTCACACTTAGATTAAAACACCCATACTCTAAAATCATCACACTGAAAATACTCAAATCATCTGGCATGACAAGTATGAAAAAGGAAGATCATGAAATTCCAATATTATATGAGGAAAACAAAATGAACAACATGAAACTTATGACTTCTCCTTTGAAAGAGGAAGAGAGAGATACTTCAAAACTCTGAGAATGGAAAACAGGGATTAGGAAAAACACAAATTTAATCCATACAACCTTTAACTCAAAAGAATTCTGAACTCGTAAATCATTTACTTACTGTATGTGAGTATGGAAAGAGCGTGGCACATTTCTATGAGGAACTTTGCTGCCTGTGTAGTAAATATGAGGAGGGAGAAATGCACCAATTGTCACATCTCCTTTGTGGTAAAAATTTTCTTTTATTGTTACATAGCAGTCATTGTCAGTAAAGGGACACACAAATTTGGGAATATATGGAAGCTGTTGGTATAATGTTCTTGTGGAATGTACACAATTTACTCTTGTAAATGCTGGTTTCTCTGCCCCACTATCTGCTTTCAATCTGGACACTGCATTGTGATGCTTATCCTAAGCATCACCTGTCTTGTGTAAACATAACCAGTTTGTGTAAACATGCCACCATTTGTTCTCTGTATTGTCAATTAAACAGCCAGCCCCACTGCTGTGCAATGGAGAGGATAGGGTGGGACATCCTGGTCTGGACAGGAGGAGAAGGAAGGGGGTGGGAAGAGTCGGAGAGGAGAGATTGGCAGGAGAGGACTTGGAACCACGAGGAGAGATGAACCAGACCTAAGATACGACTAAAAAGCAAATATAATGTGGGAGGAAGCTGTGCAGGCTTGGAGGTTTAGGATGGAATAACTATTGCCCAGCATTTTGCTCTAGGTTAATTAAATAAATCCTAGTCTCTGTGCAGTGTTTGGGTATACAGCTGGTTTAGGAATAACCACTGTTTAACTAAAAGATAAATCAATATTAAATGTTAATAATCAACAACAAGAAGCCCAAAGATAAGAATCCAGAGCATCCTTCTCAGCCATAAGACTGGTGGATTTAGATCTAATGATGTCCCTCAGCTATATATTCATCTCAAGCGTTTGCGAACATGCATGCTTCTAACTATGTTAATGAGTACAAGTAACAGACAAATTACCTTATGTTCTTCCTGACACTTCCTCCACTGGCACTGAGAATTATAAAACGCTTTCTTCCCTTAGTCTTTGCATCTGAGGCTTTAAAACATGCTACATTATAGGTGCCATGTTTGGCGAATTGGAGAAGGCCCCAAAATGCCCATGCCATACATGTACAGGGAACCAAAGAATCAGCTGAGTCTAATCTTTCTATTGACTATAAGTGCCTCAGAATTCCCTTCTCTGACATGTTTGTGTCTGCAGAACAATATGATGTGTGCACCCAACACAATCAGCATATTTCTCACTTTGGAATAGCCAGTAGTCCTGCTACATTCCTCATTTCCAAATTATCTACTCAATTTCAGTGCAAAAATAAAGTCCCCTCTTTACATTATGAGATTTGAACTTTTCCACTGCTAGTCTTCCCTTTCATCCTACATTAGTCTTTGATTAGAAGTGCCATTGCAATCCATCCCTGCCTCTAGAGCGGTGTGTTCACCCACTGTGTACCCTGCTCTGAAAATAGTAGACTGTGTGAGAAATCCTTCTGTGTTCAGTAAAAAGGTATAATAATTTAAAGGTATCACCTAATATACTGAGGGGTGACATCCTGAGCAGGGCCCTATTTCCTATCTGTCAGGAGTTTAGGGCAATGAATGTGCTGTGTATTGTGGTATGGCATGAGAGGATGGCCCCTCAGGTAGATTGACACCACTAAGAAAGGATGGGTGAGTTAGAGGAATAAAAACCCAAAAGAAACAACAGTGAAACACACTACATGAAGAAATGTCAACAGGCCAAACTATCTTGTTGTGATATTTTGTTCAGATTAACAATATGCAATGAGTAAATAATAGACAGAAGATGTCAATTATAAGACCGTATGTAATGAAAAGGGCCGAGAGACCTGCTGCTCAGCAAATTACAGTTCAGTGCAAACCTGGGTAATAGTTCAAACTTGTGTGCCAATCAACTCAAAGCTGCTCCTCCCTCAGAGTATTGACTCTGAAGAACAGCAAGTTCACTGACAAGAAGATCAGAAAGATTCTTTGATGCATGATAACCATAACAGTAAAACATATGAGTTTGAGGGAATATTTTGGTAACAGGGCAAGGCATTTTTAAAATATTTTTTTCTTTCTTGGAATTTTCTGACAAAAATCATTGCTACAATGTCTAAAGTGAGTGAGTATGAAAATACAATATCCTCATTGCTGATACATGCATCATAGTCCAAGAACTTAAGATGTAGCAAACTAGTTTCTTACAAGTATTTAAGAATAAATATTGAAGAAAAAGGAGTAAATTGGTGACTTAGTAAGCATGTGGTATTGACTATGATAATTAGCTCCTGTCCTGCCTTTTCAGATGTAACTGTGAAGCCTTGAATTTCAAGTCCCTGTCTTTAGCGAGAAGTACAAACTATGTTAACACCATGCTTATTCTCATATCTGTCAATTTCTGAGTTATGAGAGTAAAGTTCATTTTCCTCTTACCCTGAATTTCTCTGAGTCTCACTCAAAACCTCCTACAACAACAGAACCTGCAGCAACCATAACTGGAAGACCCAGGGAATTTGTAGGTACCACATGTGAGTCAAAGAAATTTCAACATGCCTTACTAGCATTTTGTAGTTGCCTTGTACACATTTGAGACCCAGGCCCACTCCACACTGCCAGAAGAAACTTTCTGAAGATTATTTGCTCTGGCTGTCGAAAGCACTGGCCTACAGCCATGAAAAAGAAGACTGGAAAAGAGGCTATATCCTTAAATATCAGACAGCGTAAATCCAGGCCCCGACATTGCTGTTGGAGAAGTGTCTCGTTTTTAAAGTCACTTGCTGCTCTTCTAGAAGACTTGGAATCTATTCCAAGTAATGACACACTGGCTCACAACTTTCTGTAACTAAAATTCCAGGGAATCCAATGCCTATTTCTGGCCTCAGCCTGTAAAAGACATTCATGTGGTGTACAGATATACATTTAAAAAAAACACCAATGCACATAAAATTAGTAAAAATTGTTTAAATGTTTCCAAGACTGGAATGAATTACCCATTCTGAACACTGTTAACACTACTCTGAAAGATCAAAGGTGATTTGGAAAAGAACATTGCAACCAGCAAACTAACTCAAGATGGGTAAATCCCAAACAAGAAATGGTATCATTATGTTTTAACTAATAAAGAACTAATTTTTAATACAGGAAAAACAGAGGTGACATATCACCTCCAAAAATTTCAAATCCCATGGAAATGTCCCCTTAATGATAAACATATGGAAGAAATTAGAAACAAATAATTCAAAGAATTACTATAAATACTGTCATTCTTTGTTGAAGTACTCAAAGGACACAAAGACAAAGACAATTATATGGGAACTTCAATCCATACAGAGTTTGAAATTTTTCAGAAAACCCAAACTAAAACAATGCTGTTAAGAAATATCCCATTAGAACAAGCACAAGTCTCTGAATAAGAGCACATTAACAGAACTAACCATGCTGAAGACAGAGAGCAGAAGACCAAATAGAGGATTTGTATCAATGAATAGCAGGGAAGAAGAAACTTAACAGTATACATGAATGGAGCATAGGAGAGCCGGGGATACCAAGAAAAGGACACATTTCTGAATTATGATCACAGAAAGAGAAGGAGAAAACATTAGCAAAGGCATACAAAATATCTTCAGTAAAGGTATAGAAGGAAATTTTGCAAAGCTAATAAAAGTGAGGGCTACCAAGTCATAAGAGGACTACAGAACACTAAATACACAACACTAGAAAATATTTCTCCGTGGGCTAGAGAGATGGCTCAGAGGTTTAGAGCACTGGCTGTTCTTCAAGAGGTCATGAGTTTAATTCCCAGTAACCACATGATGGCTCATAACCATCTATAATGAGATCTGGTACCCTCTTGTGACCTGCAGGCATTCATGTAGGCAGAACATTGTGTACATAATAAATAAATCTTTAAAAAAAAAAAAGAAAAAGAAAATATTTCTCCATGATGTATTATAGTTAAAACACTAGAAAGACAAAATAAACGGCATTGAAAGTTGCATTGAGAAAGATCAAGTAACTTAAAAAGCCCATTAGAATAATACTAGATTGTTTGACAAAAGCTTTGAGCTCAGAAGAAAATAAAAAAATGTACTCTAACTCATAAAACATCATAATTGAAAACCTATACTGTTAATGTCAACAAAGATTTGTATTATATGAAGGAGGAATAAACATGTTATTGAAAGACCACCCCAGAGGGTATCTTCCGTCAGGGAGACCCCTCCCCAAGGATCAGCGAGACCAGTCTTTTCGGATGCAAACAGCAAGAGGTTTATTTCAATACACGGGTACCCGGGGCGACAAAGCCTTTAGGAGGACTTGCTCGCCTTCCGGCTGGGGCGGCGGGTTTATATAGGATTTGGGAGCAGAAAGCGTGGTTACAGAAGCGAGAAGCATAGTTACAGGGAGCTGATTGGGCGGTTTGAACAAAGCCACCGGAACAGAGAGGGAGGGAAGGCAGATGTGAGCCGAGTCACGTACCCGGAACAGAGAAGGCGGAAAGGCAGACGTGAGCCAAGTCACGTACCCAGTTCTTATCTTGGGTACCCAGGGTGTTTTAGGCGCCCAACCGCAGATATCCTGTTGTTGGACATCTGGGTTTCTCAGTAATTTTCCAGTCTCCAGTTTGGTTCTCTGTAGATGGCACTGCCTTAGCTAAGTCAAAGTAGGCGGGGGTCTTTCAGTTATGGTGAAATATTAAATGAATTTATGTGTACAAAGACACAATACTTCAGGTGAAGTGAAGGATAAACACAACCAAGATGTCACAAGTGACAAATAAATATCGCATATACAATGTGTATTTATAAAAATGTCCAAGAAAACAGCATAAAAATCAAGAAAATGAAGAGAATCAATACACTTATTTCAGTAATAACTATATTACTGGTCTCAATTTCACTAAAAATTAAAAAAAAAAAACTAAAAAATTAGTTATGGCTTTTTTTTTTTTTTGCCTGTAGGTACCTTCCCTTAACAACAAACATGGACACTTGTGGAAAATGGTTACAAAGGATTCCAGGCAAATGGAACCAGAAAACTACTATGTTGCAGATACTGACAAAATGTACTGAAAGGCAAAAGTAGTCAATAAACTGAAGGAGGCACTTCATACTCATTAAAAAAAATCCAACAAGATATTGGAATCCACAGTATATCCATTCCAAACACAAATGCACTCAGTTTCATAAAAGAAACACAGTTATATCTGAAACAACAGTTTTGCCCAAGCACAGTGGTAACCAATAAACCTCTCTTGCCAATAAGCAGGTTATCTGTACATAAACTAAACTGAGGAAGCCTAGAGATACAGCACACACTTTGCCAGATGCACCAAATAGACACAAGGAAAACTTTCAGACACTGGAAAAGAATCCAGAAAATGGAAAGACTACACATGCTCATAGATTCGCAGAAATAACCTTGTGAAAATGACTAATGTGCAAAAAGCAAGCCATGTATTCAATACACTCTCCACCAGACACTCAATACAATTCTTCAAAGAGACAGAAAATAGCCTTGAAGTCCATGTGTAAACAAAAAAGACCAAGAATAACTACAAAAAAAATTCTAAAAATAAAAAACACTGCTGGAGATATTGCCATTCCACGACCCAGGTTAAAGAGGTATAGCAAAACCAAACAAACAACCAGTAGGGTTCTGGCTTAACAATGGGTTCAGTGGCTGCTGAAACAGAATTGAGAACATTAACAACAACAAAGCACACTCCTACAGCCATACGAGCTGTAGTTGAGCTGGAGTTGAGTAGTGTGAATAGTGAGAGATAGGGATCTAGTATCTTTTTGTGTAGAGCTCTACAGTTTAGCAGGCACTCTTACAGTTGCTGTCATTCCTCAAATGTGCAGCTTATTTTCAAAGCTCGTATGGCTGTAGGAGTGTGCTTTGTTGTTGTTGTTGTTAATGTTTTTAATTCTGTTTCAACAGCCACTGAACCCATTGTTAAGCCAGAATCATACTGGTTGTTTGTTTGTTTTGACCTTACCTCTTTAATATAACCTGAACATGGAATGGCAATACCTCATGGTCTTTGCTTCTGTCTCTGTGAGCCCCTATGAGCCCTGCTTAGTTGATTCTGTATTGCGAATAGTGTGAGACAGGGATCTCTCCCTACACCCAGATTGGGAGTCCAGAAAGACAGTAAGGGAACCTTTGGCCATGTGAAGGAGTGACCCCAACAGAGAGGCATCAACTGTTCCACAAACAAAAAGGTAAGAAAAGCAGATAGAGCTGCCTCTCTCAAAGTCTGAAGGTACAGGCCTTTAGGCTGGGGGACACTCACCCTTTTTACTCTAACCAGAGGATTTATTGCCCTGCATTGGGTGCCAACGGTCATTCTCCATTAAGTAGGGGCCTGGGTCATCATTCTTCATTTGGCAGGGCCACTAAATGCCACCAGGAAGCCCATGTTTCTGAAAGGGAATGGGATCAAAGGTTCCAGATCTCAGGAACAGCTAGAGTGCTTGAGGGTGAGGCCCATACACTAGGCTGAAGTATGAACAGAGTTTCCCACTAAGTGTTACAATTTAGCTCTTTTAAATGAGATTGTGGGAATCAGAGGCAGTGGAAATTCGGAAGCCTGTGATGATACCAAAGTGTTAGCGCTCCTTGGGTAAGCACAATGTCTGTGGGCTCGTTGGACTCGAAGGCAGGTCCAGTGCCGCATGGGCCCAGCCTAATGCAGGCCTGGTGGGTGCTTTGCCAAAGGTCAGCAAGGACACACCTGGTGAATGGCAGAACAATAGCCAACAACACATGGCAGACAGATCAGCAGTCAGGCCCTGGGTGGCCCAGAAGAACAAGGTGGCCTGGAAGGGCAGCTGCCTGATTGGCAAGCTGGGCTGAATCTCCAGGGAGGAGGGGAACCCTTTCTCCCCAGAATTCTCAAGTGGCCATGGTGGAAAGTTGATGGTGTCATGAAGCATGAAGCATGTAACACTCAGCACATTTATTTCATGTGAAATAAAGGACTTAATAAACCTTGGGCAGTGGGAGGGCTTTGAGAGTAAATGTGTTTGATTCGATGGGGACAGAAGTGCTAGGAACACTACATGTAGTAGTACAGCATCTCATTTACATGCAGTAGCACAGTCCTATCACATGAAGGAGAACACAGGACTTTATCATCCAAAGTGTAGGAGAAGAGCTTCAGGTACAAGTGAAGGGCATTGCTGAAAACTAAGATCTCCTTAGCATAGGGTGGGGTATTTCCAGGAATGCCAAGATGCTTGCTGAGCAGGTTCACTTATCAAAAAAAGGGGCTGCCCTGTAACTTCCCTGAGGGCTTTGTGATGATCCATACGAGATTTGGGGTTACCATATCAGGTGGACAGAGAACACTGCTGAGAAAAGGGAGTCCATTTTAATAGACTAAGCTCAGTTGGCTATCCAGAAATGCCAGACTTCAACCTTAAAAGCAAAGTTCCACGTATATCAGTTGACATAACTCAACAACATAAGGAAGGTCCCTATTCCTAAATCCTGATTAGTAAAAAAAAAAAAAAAACAAAACTGTAGCTGTAACATGTTGCAGCACCGATGTTTATGCTTTCAAGCTTAAAAGCTCTGTAATGTTCTGTGCTACAGTTCAGCTCCCAAGTATGTTCTGTGGTCCTAATGAATCAGTAGTGTGGCTTGATTACAATAAATTCTTGCCAGTATGTGTTCTTTTATGAGTCTGGAGATTACTGTGCCATGCAAAGACTTTACCACATTGATCATATCCACAGGGTTTCTCTCCAGTATGTTCTTTTATGTATTTTGAGATGACTGTGCCATGCAAAGGCTTTACCACATTGATTACATCCATAGGGTTCCTCTCCATATGTGTTTTTATATGTATTTGGAGATTATTTTGTTATGCAAAGGCTTACCACACTCGTAATATTCATAGGGTTTCTCTCCAATATGTGTTCTTTTATGTATTTGGAGACTACCGTGACATGTAAAGGCTTTACCACATTGATTACATTCATACAGTTCCTCTCCAGTATGTGTTCTTTTATGTATTTTGAGATGACTGTGATGTGCAAAGGCTTTACCACACTGGTTATATTTGTAGAGTTTCTCTCCAGTATGAATTCTTTCATGACCTTACGGATGACTTACCACATAGGGTATATTCAGAGTGTTTCTCTCCAGGATGACTTCTTTCATGCCTGCAAAGATAATTGGCACATATGATAGCTTTACCACATTCATTGCATTGATGAATCTTTTTATCTGTATAAATTAATCTTACAATTTGGTCAAATGGTAAAGAGGACTCAGATCTTAAGGTTTTATCACTTTGTTTATTTACATTCATGGTATTCCCTTTCATTACTGATTGCTTTGCATCTTTGAAGATACCTATGATGGTAAGAGCATTTACTACATGGCTCACATTTATAGCATTCTTTTTCTATAAAAGGATTTTCATATATTTGAAAAAACTGGAAGAACTCAGAGCTTTACCACACTGATTGCATTAATAAATTTCTCTATAGTGTGAGTCATACTACATTTGCAAAGAAACCAGGGCAAAAAGAAGAATTTCCACATTGCTAGTACTCATAGGGATTTCCTGCAATGTGCAGGAAATATGTATGTTCCCAATGAAGTTGGAAAATCAATTAATTGTAAACTTATATCACATTCAGAAAGTCTGCTCAAAGTGGAGACTGCTACATATCTTCTAGTTGTTCTGGGAGAGAGAGGTACACTGCTTTCAATATCCCTATGTACATATGGCTTGTGGACACTGTGACATATGATATACTTATTAAAAGAAGAGTAAAGAGTTCAACATTCCAACTACCAGTTTGATACTTTGTTCCTCATAGATGTGTGGTGTTCGTATAAAGGTTTGTCCACAACATTGTTGACTCTGATAAACTGCCCCTCACACTAAACTTAGTAACATTACTGAATGTATATGAGTATCACCAGCTTTACTGTGGACTATTTGCTTATTAGAAGGGTTTGGAGAGTGCAGGGAATCTTACGAAAGAAAGGGGAGCTAGAATGACTTGGAGAGGATGGGAGCTCCACAAGGAGAGGAACAAAATCAAAATATCTGGGCACAGGGGTCCTTTCTGAGACAGATACTCTAACCAAGGACCATTCATGAAGATAAACTAGAACCCTGCTCAGATGTAGCCCATGGCAGCTCATTATCCAAGTGGATTTCTTAGTAAGGGGAACATGGACTGTCTCTGACATGAACTCAGTGGCTGGCTCCCCTACGGGGGAGCAGCCTTGCCAGGCCACAGAGGAGGACAATGCAGACAGTCCTGATGAGAGCTGATAAGCTAGGGTCAGATGGAAGGGGAGGAGGACATACCCTATCAGTGGACTTGGAGAGGGGAATAGGAGATGAGGAAGGAAGGGTAAGATTGGGAGGGAATGAGAGAGGGGCTACAGCTGGGATACAAAGTGAATAAATTGTAATAAATAAAAATGTAATTAAAAAAGAAAGGTTTGGACACATACTTATCTCCTGTTCAATGTATATACCTTTTGCAATATCCAAATGGTATGAGACTAAACAGATTGGCAGTTCTACAGCATAGCTCTAATGGTTATATATTGGTTCCTTGTCTTCTTTCTTAAATGCATGCCTTGCAAACACAAATTAGATACCCGACTCTGAGGTGCATGGTTTTGTCAGAATTTATTAATCATCGATACACTTAAAGCAGCACTTTTTTTCCATTGTTGCTTTTCTGTAAAACTTCCAGGACACATTAAAATTTATTCAGAGGGATATTTGTATCAGCTTGCACATGAAAATTACCTTTCATGTTTTCTAGATCTTTGTCAATATACTTCAATAGTGTGTTCTTCCCAATTATAGCCTAATATATAATACCAGAAAATATATGATATATTATTGGAAATTAGGAAAAATTTAAGCCACTATCTTCAGTGAATCTTAGAACCATGCCTGATTTATTTATCTCATTCTTCTTCATTCTAAGTTAAAATCACACAAAAGCATCAATAACAAAGAAAGGTATCTCTTTATTTTAAAAAGTGAAAGAAAATCTGCAGTCTTACCTATAGCCATGAGATTCCTGTAGGCTTCCAGCATCACATCTTTGTAGAGACTCTTCTGGGAAGGATCCAGCAAAGCCCACTCTTCCCGAGTGAAGTTCATATGCACATCATCATAGGTCATTGCATTCTAAAATGTTCCCATATACATGTACAACAGAAAGCATGATACTGACAATGCTGTAAACATATTCTTTATTGAAAATATATTCATATAATTCTGGTGCTTCCTCTGCTTATTTATTGACACAAAGGTTCAAATGTAATCACCAAGTCATTTTAGAAGGAAACTGTATAATGAGGTTCATCTCTGTCATTTATGAGTACTTTGAATAGGATATAGCCTTACAGGAGAAATGCCAATCAACAGGGAGTTGGAGGGGGAGCATCAACAGTACTGGGCACCAGGGATATTGCATGAACAGTTACTAACCACAAGAAAGAAAAGATTGGCAATCTGGTTGTATTGGCTCATACTTGTAACCCTAGCACTCAGGAGGCAGAGGCAGACATATCACATTGAGATGGATGGCAGCTTGGTCTATGCAATGAGTTCCAGGACAGCCAGAGGTACATATTATGACCCCGATTCCCCTACAAAAAACTCAATCAAACAAACAAAAAAGGAAGAAAGAATTCAGAGGTGTTTACTGAAGTTTCTGGATAGAATTATAATTCACTCTAGTTCTATATTCGTCTTCCAGAAATGAAGTGCCCCATTTTAAACATAACATTAATAAGATCTTAATAAAAGGGAATGCTTGTTTAAACAGTTACAAGTGAACAGATGAAAAGTTATTAGCAATGTAAATATTGATCTGAAATAAACAACCCAGGGCAAGACAGATGGCTCAGCAGCGAAGAGCTCTTCCAGGTTTTACAAATAATTGGGCTCAATTGCCAGTACTTACATGGGGGCTCACAACTATCCATTATTCCCAGGTCAGGAGTTCTGAGGATACCTTCTGACTACTGTGAGGAACAGGTGCACATGAAGTGCATATTCATGATTACAGGCAAAACACTCATATTCATTCAAAAAGAAATTCAAGACAAACATATTAGATAGGAAGAATGTCACACACCTACAGTCCATTACTCAGAAGGCTCTGGGAGTAGTAAAGTCATGAATGCGTGACATCCTTGGAAATAGAATACACTCTAGCAAATTTCAAAATTCAAGATGTGAGTGAAGATCAGCACAACAGCATATGCTTGCATGTACAAAAACCTACATTCTAGGCCTATCAGCCAATAATATAAAATCAGAAAAGCCAGGCATGTTGGCCTACATCTAATGCCAGCACTCTGGCAGGAGCCAGGGTCAGGTAGATCTCTACATACCTACTTGCAGGATAGCCAGGGCTACACAGAGAAACTCTTTCTTCAAAAACAAAACCAAAATAACAAAATCATGAAAACATCAGGTTACCAAAATAGCTTAGCATTAAATAATAATTGCTTCTGTATCTTATATGATTTAGGGATAGAGTCTATAATAATGAAGGCATGACAGCATGAAAAGGAAGCTGACTGAGCAATTTCAACTACAACGAAGTAGACACAAAAAACCAACTCCAGGTTCTCCTAGCATCCCTCAGTCCCTATCTGCTGTAGGGCATGGCTGGCATGCCCTACCCTCTACCCTGAACTTTCCAGCCCATGGATGGGGAATTCCCCTTCTCCTTCACTCTTTAATCCAGACATTTTGGTGCCCTTTTCTTTTTTTTTTGATGACTCTCTCTTCCTTCTTTCTACATTCTCTCTCTCTCTTCTGCTCCTCTCTCTCTTGCTCTCTCTCTCCTCTCTCTGCATATGCTTCTCTCTCTCTACCCCTCCCCCTGCATGAAAGCCAAGAACTACTTCCAATAAACCCACACTTATATACTCTAACTTGTCTTATATTAGCTCATTTCACTGTTTCAAGTATGTTTATCAAATAGGAAGTTGGTTGAGTCTATTGACACTCAAATCCCATCCCCAGTAGGGAATCTAGAAAGGCTCCTACTGCAATAGCTTCCATAAGCTCCCCTAAAGAAAGACACAAAGGAGAGACAAGTGTTCAAAGACATCATCCTATCTAGGAGGCTTTATTCCCCACCCCCCAATCAATGACATTCTGACTTTGTCACAATAGGCTCATGGTCATCCCATGATGAAAATGCATTTACTATTAATTCAATGATCCTAAAAGTCTGCAACAGACCCTACACTGTCCAAATGTTCAAGGTCTCTTCTAACACTGAAGATAATCTCTTGATTGTATGTTCAGAAAACAAATTATATCTTTCCAACAGTCAATAGCACAGAATACCCCTTCCCGTTCTAACAGAAAGGAATGTGTACATAGTGAAGAAAGATTGGACCAAGGCAAGACACCCAGCAGGACAAACACCAAATCCCATAGCCCTGTCTCAGACACATGGGGCTTCAGTTTCAAAGGGTTTAGATGTCCCTATTCCTGAAACTTCTCATACATCTCTCAGTTTGGTTACTTCTGCTCCCTATATGCATCTCTCCATGGCAGATTTCTCATAGCTTAGATATCTCAGCATCTTGTGATCTCAAAATGCAACTCGGGCTTCAAAGTCAGCTTCATGCAAAGAGCTCTCACAGTTTGTCACTGGGCTCTGACTCTGCCAAACATAGATGGCTAGAACAGCACTGAACTGAAACCACAAAGAATCTGTGGCCTTAAATTTTACATCTTTCTTGCTTCTGGAACCATTACAGCATGGGCGATCCTGTCAAGTTTGGCTTCCAAATTGTAATGAGCTATACCACGCTTGGACCATGGATGCAGCAGGTTTTACATGGCATCCTTCCCGGGTCTAGGAATCACTTTAGCCACTCCTTCCATTAATTTAGGGTTTAGCAGGAGGGAGTTTTAGGGCACCTTCTAGTCTTCCAGTCAAGAACAAGGGCTTTCCTTCTCTTTAATGGTGATAATCTCCTTAAAAATTCCTACCTATGAGCCGACCATGATGGTGCACTCCTTTGATCCCAGCACTCAGAGAGGCAGAGTCAGGTGGATCTCTGTGAGTTGAAGGCCAGCCTGGTCTACAGAGTGAGTCCAGGACAGCCAGGGCTACACAGAGAAACTCTGTGTTGAAAAACAACCTGAACGACCTGGTGCTGTTTTCCTCTAAAGCCACAGACTGCACTCATTTCTGCCCCACTTGCTGCTTTTTTCCTGAATGAGTCACTAGTAATAACCACCCCATAGAGTCAATATTCCATCTAGGAAATCAGCCTATTATTTTTAAATTCTGCCTTACTCAATTTCTCAGGGCATGGGCAGAAAAAGGAAGAATTTGAGCCAAAATATCACACAAATGACCTCTAGTTAATTCTTTTCAGGGAGTCTATTTTCCTCTGGAATCCTAGGGCCTCGACTTCACCTTTTCTGTTTGAATTACCCTCAACACTCCGATCTTCCAGGTCCTACAAGAATAGCCATTTAAGCTCTGTGCACAGCTTTCTATGCCCTTTCCCATCTCAAATCCTGATGTTTTCCACATTCCTCGAAAAGAGAACATTCCTAGGTTCTATGCAGCAGAAAAATCACATCATGAGTACCATTTATCATTCTAACTTGCTTTTCTGCTGCTGTGATTAAATCCTCTAACCAAAAGCATCTCAGGTAATGAACGGGTTGTTCGGATGGTTCTGTCAGATTATTTTCCATTATTTCTGTCCATTATATATTATATTCCATTATTTATGTCCATTATTTTGGTTATTAGTATAAAATCTCAAGCTAGAAATGAAGCAAAAAACCGTGGACAAACACGGCTTCCTGGCTTGCTCGCTGGCTTGGTCACAGTCTCATGCTCCACTGGCTCTTATCCAGCCCATTTGCTAAGGGATATTGCCATCCTCAGTGGAAGAACCTTCCCACAGCAATCAACACAGTCTCTCAGAGACACACAACCAGCCATTCTGATGAGGGCACAGCCTTGACTGAGGCTCCCTCACATGACTGTAGGCTGGGAAATGCTAAGAACTGAAGCTAATTAGACACAGATGAGAAAGTGTTAAAAACCCAAAACCAATATGTTAAGCATATCAGCCACTTTAAGTAGCAAAACCCCAAACATTGATGATTGCAAAGACCGGAAAACATAGATTTGTCAAGAAATGAGAACAGCGGAACCTTTAAGATCAAGAAGAGAAAATTATTTCTCCACAGAAATTCCCCAGACCAACAAAAACTCAAGGAACTCATAACATAATACAGCCAATTTTCAGAAGACAAAAATAAATGAAGGTCTATCATTTTCCAGAGAAACAATGATATAATTAGATAATAATTAATAAAATCACACAACATAGACGGCACCACTGATGAAGAGGAGACACAGACAGACCTATAAATATAACACAGCTCTTTAAACAAGAACTACAGAATTATAATAAAATCAAAATCAAAGAGATCACTGGCCAGCACTGACACTGTGTACTCTGGCTCTCTCCTTCAACAGCAAGAAAATGTGGATTGGGGTGGAGGACTATTCCAACTGGAAAGATTTGCTTAAAGCATATAAATGTTTCAATATTTGGAGAGAATTATTTTGACTACTAAAAGTATCTCATTCCCTCATGATAAAGAAAATGTCTGTCAGGATCACTCAGAAACAATTTTGTTTCCCATGATTGATGATTAGATAATAGTCTGCACCATCATGAGGAAATAGAAACTTTAAAAACAAATGTAACAAAGTGGATTTTTAAGAAACAGTGCATTTGCACCTACACAGCTTGCTTTGCACTAACTGCTTTATAAGTCATAAGCGCTTTTGAAAACAAGTCTATCCCCATTTTATGTGTATTTTTGTGCGTATTCCAAGAATATTTGCTGAGTGACCTGCCCAGCCCACACAGTACTTTTTTTTAAAATATTTTATTTCTTTATTATGTATACAATGTTCTGTCTGCATGTACACCTGCATGTCAGAAGAAGGCACCAGATCTTATTGTGGTTGGCTGTAAGCCACCATGTGGTTGCTGGGAATTGAACTCAGGACCTCTGGAAGAGCAGCCAGTGCTCTTAACCTCTGAGCCATCTCTCCAGCCCCCACACAGTACTTTTGATCTAACAAACAAAAAAACCTTCACAGATCAACAAAACAAAACCCTAAATAAATGATCCCTGAGAAGCTGATGTATTTAGACATTGGCTATGGGACTAGGTGGGATACCTCCAGACCTTCCACCCTCTGTTACCTGAGACCCAACCAATGCTCAGGGTTGCCCTGGTGCTGCAGCTTCCTCTCTCCTGTCCACGCCTCTTCTAGATACCTCAGACCACCCTCAACTGTCCTCTTCCTGCCTCATCTCTGTGTCTGAGCCACCAGCTACAGGCAGACAACCCCTGCTCAACCACAGGCCATGCCTGTGTGAAGACTAGGCAGTCTGTCCAAAGACCTACCCCACTGTTACTCCAGACCAATTCTCACAGCACCTATTAGAATTACCTGTTCTCTCAGTGAAGACTCTAAAAGCCAGAAGGGCTTGGACACGTGTGCTGCAGACACTAAGAAACTACAGATGCCAGCCCAGACTACTATGCCCAGAACATGTTCAATCACTATAAATGGAGAAAATAAGATATTCCTTGATAAATTCAAATTTAAACAGTATCTATCTACAAATACAGCCCTACACAAGGGGCTAGAAGAAACAATACAACCCAAGAAGGTTAACTACACACATGAAAACACAGGAAATAAATAATCTCACATCAACACAGAAAGAAGGGAAGCACACACATGTGCACACACCCACACACATGTACACAAACACATACATCCTTCTACTGCATATAAGAAACACAGTTCAAGGTCAAGGATAGACATTACATCAAGGTAAAGGGTTGGAGAAAGATATCCCAAACAAATGCACCTAAGAAACAAGCTGGTATAGCCATTTCAATATGGAACAAAATAGACTTCAAACAAAAAATCAATCAAAAGAAATGGGGAAAGACCCTACATATCCATCAAAAACCAAAACAGAAAAGAATGTCTACCCAGATCACATTTCAATTCTTAACGTCTATGCCCCAAACATAAGAGCTCCCACCACTGTAAAAGAAACACTTCTGCAGCGTAAGGCACCACTGACCCTCACGCACTGATGGTGGGAGACTGACCAAGGTCCTCAAGACAGAAACTAAAGAGAGAAATGGCCCCAGCTGACTGCTGTTAAACGCCAAATGACCCCAAATGATCTTTACAGAACATTCCACCCAAACACAAAATATACCTTCGTCTCAGAAACTCATGGAACTTTCTCCAAAATTAATGACTTCATCAAACACAGCGCAAGTCTCAACACATACAAGAAAATTGAAATAATTCCCTGAATCCTATCAGACCACCAAGAATTAAAGCTGAACATCAATAACAACAGAAACATCAGAAACCTTAAAAACTCATGGAAAGTGAACAACTAATTCTCCACAGAATTAAAAATGAGTCAAGAGGGAAACAGAAGCCAATGAAAATTAATACACAGCGCACACAAACTTGGACCACAATGAGCGGTCCCCATTCGGAGGCTCTCGCTGCTCAGCGGCCAGCTCCTCCTCGTAGTGGACAATGACCCTGCTCTCACATCTTCGGAGACTTGGGAGTTGGCCTGAGGTCCCCTCCCAGCACCCAGCAACAGTGCTCAGAGCGCACCACAGGCAACCATTCAAATCTGCTCAGCCCTCCCAATCTGTAGGTTGTCTTGTTATTTTGATGACAGTGTCTTTTGCTTTACAGAAGCTTTTCAGTTTCATGAGGTCCCATTTATTGATTGTTGATCTTAGAGCCTGTGCTGTTGGTGTTCTATTCAGGAAGTAGTCTCCTCTGCCAATGAATTCTAGGGTCTTCCCCACTTTTTCTTCTAACCGGTTTAGTGTATCTGGTGTTATGTTGAGGTCTTTGATCCACTTGGACTTTAGTTTTGTGCAAGGTGATAAATATGGATCTATTTTTAATTTTTCTGCATACAGATATCCAGTTGGACCAGCACCATTTGTTGAAGATGCTGTCTTTTTTCCATTGAATGGTTTTGGCTTCTTTGTCAAAAATTAAGTTTCCATAGGTGTGTGGGTTCATTTCTGGGTCTTCTATTCGGTTCCATTGATCCACTATTCTGTTTCTATGCCAATACCATGCAGTTTTTATTACTATTGCTCTGTAGTACAGCTTGAAGTCAGGGATAGAGATACCTCCAGATGATCTGTTGTTGTAG